>JANHGN010016037.1:26559-46045 GCA_024605025.1 Megaceryle maxima
TGCACATGGTGCTGGGTGCTGGTGTATGGTGCTGGGCACTGGTGTAAGGCACTGGTTCACAGTGTACGGCCCTGCACATGGTGCTGGGTGCTGGTGTATGGTGCTGGGCACTGGTGTAAGGCACTGGTTCACAGTGTACGGCCCTGCACATGGTGCTGGGTGCTGGTGTATGGTGCTGGGCACTGGTGTAAGGCACTGGTTCACAGTGTACGGCCCTGCACGTGGTGCTGGGTGGTGCTGCTGGGCACTGGTGCATAGTGCTAGTACACACTTCTAGTTGATGGTGCTCGGTTCTGGGTGCTGGTGCGTGCTGGTAGGCACTGGTGCATGGTGCTGGTGCATGGAACTGGGTGCTGGGTTCTGGGTGCACAGTGCTGGGTGCTGGTGCTGGGTGCTGGTGCATGGTGCTGAGTGCTGGGTGCTGGTGCACAGTGCTGGGTGCTGGGTGCATGGTGCACAGTGCTGGGTGCTGGGTGCATGGTGCTGAGTGCCGGGTGCTGGGTGCTGGTGCTGAGTGCTGCCGCACACCCCTCCACGACCCAAACTGAGCAGATCACCGGGGGGGAAGGGGCCGCATCCTGCTTGCCCCAGGGCGATGTGGCAGCCCCCCACCCCTTCACCTCTGCCCTGAGCGGTTCTGAGCCCCAAAGCGGGGCAGAATTACCCCATTTTCTGTAAAGCAGGAGCCGCGCGTGTGTCCCGTCCCGTTCCCCTCCTCCCCGGGGAAATCCATCAGGATCGGGCCCGCCAAAGGGCGGCGGGGACAGGAAAGGTCCCCGGCGACAGGAGCTTTGCGGCCATCAAGGGCTCAGCAGCTTTAAGCTCCCCGGAGAGGAGGTGACAAGGTGACCGGATCAGGCCGTGACACCCCCCCCACCCCGGGCAGATGATGCCAGAGCTTGGGACACATCCTGACACCCGCCCCTCTCCTGCCCCCCGCCGTTGTGAGCCGCCAGAAATCGCTCCTAAAGGGACTTAAATGACTTTTTGACACCCTCCCCCTCCCCCTTTGAAGGCCCCTTTTCCCTGAAGGGGGGGGCTGCACCCCCCTTTTGCAGGAGGAGAAAGGGGGGGGGCATTGGGGGCCAGGAAAGGGCCTGGCAGAGCCCCAGGAGTGAGGGAAAAATTGCCAGTTTCGGCGCAAACAGGGCGCTTGGCCGGCGCTGGGATTTTCCATGACACCATCCTGACCCCCCCCCACCCCCCCCCCAAACCCCCCCCCCCCCCCCCCCTTCCACCCCCCCCCCCCCCCCCGAGATTATACTAACAAAACAGGCAGACTTGGGTCAGGGGCGGGCAGAATATCTGTTTCTTTTTTCTCCTCCCCATCTTCCTATAAATTAAAGGGTCATCTAAGGCAGTATTAGAACAGCTTCACTGAAGCCATTCTTATCCTTGCCTTTATATCCACAATATCCAAAAATCTTTTCAAGAACCAATATATAACTGTTAATGATCAGTATATAAACCATCAAGAATCTGACATATATGCAAATTCTATTAGAAAGAATTAGAATAGGTTTATTTACAGTTGTATGACAACCTTCAGTTCTTTTGCCACTTTCATCTTCTGCAATGAACAAATGAAATTACCTCCTCAAATGCAAATTACACATATATGCATCCCATACTTTTTCCTCTTATTTCTTATTTTCTTAGGAAGGCTTTCCTGAGACTGAAGACAGATGCCACATGAAACACCCCCAGTTCCAGCTGAACTAGAAGGCACTTTTTGCAGCAAAACCAAGTATGATACCCCTTTGTTCTTCACATCTCCCACTGCACAATTCCCTTACCTTCCCCTATTCCTTGAAAGGAATAATCCATTTTCTCGCATGTCAGAGAATTTTCTCAGCCATCTAATTTCCCTTCATTGAGGCTTTCCTCTCATTCCAGAGTCACTTTGATTGCAACACTGAGCTCTACTTAATGCTGATATGAACTTTTTCTCTGTAATGTAATGCAAAACCTTCACAGAAAGTAACCATCTAATTGACAATTAAGACCAATTGCCAAATGAACATATTGTACATGGCCTTCAAGCTAGAAATCCATTTCAAATGATCTCTTCAACTGATGACACATATTTGTCATTTGATGAAGATGTAACATTTGACCACCTCAGACAATTATTTAATGAATGAAGCAAGTCTTCCAAAATTCTCCCAAATGAGTGACAGAAACAAATTTAAATTTATTTTTAATACATATCCTAAACAGTATGGGGCAGGAATTCATAGCATTAGTCCTGTAGCTTAAAATTCCAGGATAAAGTGCAGTCCTGCATTGTTGTCTTTCTCTTCTGGATTTGCAGGTGGCCTACAATCTGCTCAACTAGCCAGCAAGAAAATAGGGTCTGGTTGAACAGCTACTAGCTAATGCAATCATTCAAACCAGAACAGAGTGAAAACACTTTGACTTTTACATTGATTTAAATAAAGAGTTCAAGAGTAAGAGAAATTAGGATGATCACATGATCAGCACAGTAAATCTGGAGGGGTGGAAAAAAATATCTAAATGCAGAGTGTTTCGAACAGTTTCACTGACAAGGCAGACATCACTTCAGAGGTCTCTGAGACAAACCTCTACTGGTTTTTCTGAAGAACATTGCCAGTTGAAGTAAAGCCTTTGCTTTACTCCAGCTTTAGACACTTTCACTTTCCACTCTGATCTCATCAGAATGACAAAAAGCCTGTCATCACTTCGTGCTCAGAGAGCTACAGGCACCCACAGTGTCTTCGTCTCTTCCTCCATGGATCCACTAGAGGGAGACCCTAAATGAAACAAACTGTAACAGCTGAGGAGCTGAGGATGCCAACGGCAAGCAAAGACATTTTTCAAATATATGCAAGGGAAGGAAAGTATATAGCTTTTTTTTTAATTAATATTTATTTATTTAAAAGAGCAAGAGAGCCATAAGTAACAGCTGACTTGCAAACCAAAAGGATGTCCATGGAAATAATGTCCCTCAGGAGACATTTAGATTTCTATGAACCCCTGCATAAAGCTTAAAATTCATCTACAGCTTCACAAATTTCTGAATAGTATGCTTAGCTAACATTAAAATGGGGTTCCTTTGTAAATAAAATATAACAAAATAATAAAGCTAATAAAAGAAATTGCCAAAATAAGATAACACAGCAGACAATAAGAATACTGCAAGAGGCAAACTTTAACTGTAAGCAATTCTAGAGTTACAGATGTTATCTATATAGGATTTATTTCTTTTACTTGAGTTGTAGATTCAATACAATATGTATACATACTATACAATTTTCAACAATATGTTGTTTTAAGAAATACAAGGAAACGTAGCAATTTACATAAATTATTAGAGACAAGTTGTCCTCTGCAGGTAGAATTTAGAAGTGGCATCATCAGAATACCAATGACTACATATGTTAGAAATTTTTAGAAGTCTAGCAGATAAATGGGAAGAAACAAAAATTATCAATACATAATGTACTGTTCTTCACATGTTAGCACAAATTCCTTTAACACATACCCCCAAACACCTTTTCAAAAAAGGCTACTTTGTTTATAAAAAGGGAGAGGTGGTTGCAATCCATTTCCCAAAATGAAGAGCTAATATTAGAGCCTCAGAGTCAGTGACCTGAGTAAATACTCATCTAGGTCAGAAATGCTAAGGGGAGGGATCAATACCAAGGATTCATTTCTAGCTGTACTTTTAGGAAATTATACCAACTATAGCAAAAAAAAAAAAAAAGGCATTAAACTTTGAGCAAGGAGTCCAAGCAGTTCAACTCTAAACTGCAAGCTACTGGGTGTCCTATTTCCATTATTTAATCAGGCATGCTCAGAAAGCTACTTATCTTTTTCACTTCTTACACTGATACAAGTCAGAAAAATTAATATGTAGATCATATGCTGACAAACATCCAAGCTGATAAACTGTAGGAACACTTGTTGACAGTATTGTAACAGATATATTATGAATATTTATCTTTAAACCGTGTCTGGAAATGGTAACAGGCTTACAAAGCAATTCTATATGCACAGTTACAATTTTTTTTAAAAGCAGCAGTGCAAAACTACTCATATTCAGACATCTGCTGAAGTGACACTGCTAACATTAAGCTTTGTTTTAATTTCATCTTGATGGAAACTAAAGCACCTATATCTCTGTGAAATTCCTAAGTGATAGCTCAACTTAAACGGCCACAGTCCTTCTTAGCTGACAGAAGTTATAGAACAGTTATGTTTGTCTATGCTGATGGTGTCCACCATTATTTTGTGATATAGCTAATCAACGCATTTTGACTTGTACCTACTCCTACAAAAGTCAAATCACAGGAAGGAAAAACAAAGCAACTATTTTATAATTAAAAAAAAAAAAAAATCCAACCCACAAACCAAACCAAACACTTAAACGTTACAACCAGTCACTATCAAATTAAGTTTTGTAATGATGTTTATGTCCCTGTCAGGCCTACATGTCAAAGCCATTAAGACCAGCTAGATAGACTACAGCCCTGTAGCCAGTAATCAGGACATGATTTTACAGTCATACTTAGCTCTCATTTCATGACCACACTAAATCCACCTGAAAACAAAACAAACCCCTGGTCATCAGAGATTAATTGGTATTAAATTGAACGAAGCAGACAAACTCAAACTGCAGGGCCACTTCAGAGACCAATGAAGAGACCACAGCAGTAGTGATTTGGAAGAATTCACAATTTTGAAAAGGCAGAGGGCTAAATTATAAGTAAAGTGATTTTTAGACTCATTCCAAAGTTCATCTGCCCTCATTATCTCCTCACCATTTAAAAAATTACTGAAGTGATGCAACAGGAAAGAGTTGCTTTTACTGATTTGTTTGCTCCTGTGGAATTACATGCATTCTGGGCTAGTGTTTGAATGATGTTTTGTACTACTAAAGTTAGATAAAACTAGTTTGATGGGGTTTTTTTAAGTCTTTACAAACTGAAGTGACATCTTAGTTCAATAAAATTTCTACTACTGAAGAATATAACAACATATGCGCTAGCCCACATATACTTTGCATAAAGCAGCAAGAGAACTAGACATTAGACAAATCATAATAATCCATGAAATGGGAAAAAAAAATTAAAAAAAAAAATCACACACCAACCAATTAAAAAATGAGCACTATTATGCCTGACTATGTTGCTTCAGCCTCTCTAGTAGCTCAGGTTTAGTGTTAGGAGGAGGAGTTAAATTAGATGATGAATATATACATACATATATATGCATACACACTTGTTTGAAATATGTTGTATCAAACTCTTCAGGTATAGGTAATGGAAAACATCATAAAACACTCAAACCTGTGGTAATTGCTACAAATCAAGCCCTTTCAGACTCTATATCAAATGAGTTGAAGCCAACACTGTGGGTTGGGAGACAGATGATAAAAAGTCAGAGGCATAAAATGTTTATAATCAAGTAACCCTTAGGGAAAATAGAATTGAGGTATTTAGAAGAGAAAATACCCAACTCAGAGATAGGAGAATGGGATACAAAACTGGATTATTTTAGCTAGCAAAATGAAACCTTATACCTCCTAGCTGCCCTTTCTGTTTTGACCTTTATGGTGCCTAACAACATAAGCACTGCAGGATCTATCATCCTTGGTCTAGATAGGTTAGTTTCAAAAGGCAAGTCTGAAAACAACCATCAGAATGAAAAGCAACTTGATAAAGTCACCTTGTTTTGATGTAGTTGAGATAGTCTCTTGTCTACACAAGAGAAAGAAAACTGGCACAGCAGTACTATCTCTTGTTACATGGGCAATCTTTAAAGTTTAACGAGGACAAAAGAATTCTATTCAGTGACAAGAACACAAAAGTTTAAAATAAGAACACTCTCTCTCTCTGTCCCAGTGTTATACTGATCAGTTTGCTGTAGAGCTTATCTAAAATACATTACAGACATCACCTGAAGACTGAAAGACAATAATCTTTCCATCTTCTACATGGAAAACCCTGTAATGTCATCCTGTTCTCCAAACAAATATAATTTAGACAACAGGTCCATAATTTATTGTACTCATCTGAATGCTACCCCCTGGATGCAAGGTATCCAAGCTAGAAAACTCTGTATGGTAAGAACCGCCAAACAGGATGAACTGAATCCCAAAGTTCAGAGGAAGAAAGGAAGAAAAAAAAAAAAAATCTAATGTTTTCATAATCAGTGCTCAGTGAGAAGCAAAAATGCCAATATGCATTAAGAACAAACACTGGATGTCTCTAGAAATCTTGAAAAGTACCATGATTAAGAGGTATGTGTTTCTTGGTCAGACGATTTGGTTTTGTTTCCTTAAAAAAAAATAAAGTCAGCAAGTTTCTATGTGCAACAGATAATATGAAAATCAACTTACTTATTAGGAACTGCATTTATACAAATGGCAGTCAAGTTGAAAATCACTATTAAGAAGCAGTAATTAGGTAGACAAAACACCCAAATAATTAAAATGACTAGAGCCTGAATTGTGAATAGAAACAAGACTCACTGATTTCTTTGCACAAACATTTGAATTTTTTTTCCATTTCTGTATTTTAACAATCTTTAATAAAAAAATTAAGAGACTCTTACCAGCTTCCTGTGAATTTAATACTTCTAAGGCATGCATCATGGCACTTGCGAAGACATTGGCATCTTCTTTGCTGCCAAAATTCAGACCATACACCTGCCTTGCATCACGCCACTGGTGGAAGGTCTGTGTAGCCTGATTGTACTTCAGCCCTTTCGGAATGGCACAATTTATTACCACCTATAATTGTTATTAAAAAAAAAAAAAGTTACATATGTTTAAAATTGCTTTTTCATCACAACTTTCAGTTTCATGTAGATTTTATTCCTTAACCACATGGGTTAATTCAAAACCCCATAACAAACCCAAAATAAGATCAGTGTTGAAGCACATAACCATTTAAATTCTAATTCCAATGCCATATGAAATTAGTGATGACAATACACAGGGGATTAATGAGATATTTGGTATCAATTTTTGTAGCTTAAGCTTCTCATTTCAAAAGATGCCACAATGTTTCATAACAGCAATATAGTTATGACCTTTCAGTTATGACCTTTCAGTAGCGGAGTAGTTGACGTGAGTATGCATTTGGATTTCAGAAAGCCAGTTTTCCATTAACTTCATGGAGTACTTGTAAGAAATTTTTTTTTTTTTTAAAAAAAAACCAAGCTACTGCCTTCTGTCTGTGGCTGCTACATCCCTTAGCTTGCAGTGCTTTCTGTGATGTTAACACAGACTTCTACTATGCATCACAATGTATCATTTTGCAAGGATCATTAAAGCTCACACAAAAGGTGATAAATTCTAGCTAGTAGGAGAACCATTTATTACAAGCCATCTACTAAGAGGATCCCACTGCACTTGAATAACTATATCCTCGCACCTTTTTCCACTGAATAATAGGAGGGGAAAAAAAAAGTGTTTGTTCTCAAATGAATGAACAAAGACCATTTATTACTTGGAATAAGAATTTAATGACAAATCACATAGGAGATTATCAGTCTATGCTTCAAGAGTGTGATAAATGACCAAGAACAGACCAAAAGAGTTTTATGAAATGCTAGGAGGGAAACAGATATAGACACTTCCTCAAACTGAAAGATTAGATTTTTAACCCCATCCCAAATTATTCATCAGGCAGAGCATTTTTTGAGATAGAGTGCTAAGTTTGCCATTTAATCAAGATCTGATAACTCCATCAAGGAAATTCAGATTTAATTCTCGTTACTCCCTTCTCAAACTCCATGTGGCAGATAATCAGCATTACCAAATTTCAGAAGATTTTTTAATATATATGAGAACTGCTGGTACCTACATAGGTTGCACCTAAAAGCAGAGAGTAAAGATTTTAGACTGCCACTTTGTCTTAAAGAATCATATGACTTCTGTGTTCACCACAAGCCTTTATATCTATCTATAGGAAGGAATGATAAGAGTGCAAGAGTGTACAGGGACTACACCTTGCAGGTATGTAAAGTGTTTAGTTTATGGGGAAAAAAAAGCCATAATACAGTTTTGCTACTTCAGTTAAAAAGAAAATTATTATTTACCGTTCCCATAATTTTCCTTAAAAGGTCTTTCTTAACATTAAAAACAATCACAAAGTTTCCCCATTTTCAGAGATTCACCTACCTGATGATCTTGAATCTTCCTGCCCACTACTCTGAATGTGTTGTTGCCTGTATGATGATATATATGAACTCTGCTGAATCCAGTTGATCCACCAGCTGGTACCCATTTCTTATTGGCATCATCGTAGACCATTACAGCAGCTCGTGCTTGGCAGATACTCTGTTCACTGTTAAAACACAAGGTTTTTTAGAGTAGAACAAAATATTACTTAGGGTAAATCATCACCTTTTTGGCTAACTTGTGGGGTTTTTTTAACTGAAAATGTGAAATACTCCTTGCAGCTTGCTGAAACATCCACCTTTCTAAATACAAACCTGCTAGCACTTTGACATCTTGCTTAAAGGCATTCATTCCAAAAAGTTGTGGTCAAGATAAACAGGCCTAACTACTAATGGAAGAGATTGAAAAGAGATTTTTTTTTTTTTTTAATTATTTTTTTTTTACTTTTTTATTGTACTTCCCCCCCCAGGTCTTTTTTTCCCCCTCCTTTCTGCTCAACACCAATGATGTATTTTAAATAAATAACCATACGCAAAATTTTCTGCAAAGACTGAAGAACAAAGAATATGAAGTTGCACCAGTTTCATACAGTTTACATTTTCTAGTGGCAGATACTTCTACAAGAAACAAGATTTGTAAGGCACTTGCTCCTTTTAACACATATAGAAGAAAACACACACAAGATAAAAGTTCAGAATATAAAATTCACCTGCTCACAAATGAAATGATTTTTGGTTTTGACATATTCTGTAACAGTTGAGACATAGATGTAACATTTTCTCCCTTAGAAAAGTTTCTATTGATTACTGAAAAGTACGATTTCATCAGGGGATTGCTATCAGCAGCTAATGCTCATTATGGCAGCCATCTGGAAGCTAAGGTATAGCCTAAAGTTAAAAGGGAGCATATCATGAATGGAATCATAGTAGAAACACAAGAAAGCAGAACATACCATAGACACACTATTTATTAGGAGAGGAGAGGGTGATACTACACATGTTTTTACGGGAAATGTCCAGGTGCAGACAGGAAATAAAAATAGAAAGGAATGATTTCTTATCAGTAAGTCAAATTCTCTGAACATACCACTCCAGCGCACCCCACAATATAGAAAGCACATGATGCTTGGCTTGCAAGGAATGTGGCCTGCCATTTGGAAAACTGAGAAGGCTGAAGAGATGTGCATTCTTCATAAATTACAAGAGGAAAGTCATGAAATACTACTGCGTATTTTATGAAGGAGGGAGAAGATTACTCCCCTCCCCCCAAATCTTTCTTAGGGGTTTTTTTTGGTGTGTTTTTATTCCTTGATTGGTTGGAGGGGCTGGTGTTTGGTTGGGGTTTTTTTGGGTTTGTTTTGTTTTTTTTTTAAAGACCGTGCTGAATTTCCCTATATCTTCTTTCCATCTCCCAGCATAAGAAAATTCAGCAATGTATTCAGCTGTTTTTTTTAACTTCCAATACAGACATTTTTGAGAAAACACAACATCAATTTCTAGCACATTTTCCATGGCACTTCAACAGTTAGAAAAGTGCTCAACACTGGGCACAAAAGAATACTGAGATCACATCTCTTATGCATGTAAGAAGTTCAAGATCAGATTAAGAAATAATTTTTAAAATGCATACACTTATCACTGATTCAACAACTAGATTACAATGAGACAACAATCTCTAATTAGACCACTCTTTTGCTAGCCAGAAATTAGTTCAACATAAGGATAGTAAAATCATAATATACATGTATACAGTGCTTCTTTTCTAAGCATAATTTACAGTTTAGACCAAAAGGGCCACATCTATCTAAGAAGAAAGACTAGATATAAAGAAAATAAACTGAGTTACAAGTTTTGTGTCTTTCACAGTCCCATTATAAACATGCCAAAAGAAGGTTCTCTCACCCAAGAGGAGAACAATGCAAGGACCTAATAGATTTCTTTCTATTTAGAGTATTTTGGCACACAGCTACCCTGTAGTTCAAACACAGAAACACACTATTGTTTGCAAAGTACATGACAAACATGATGATTTTTCTAAAATGCATAATGGTATTACAGAAAATTTGGAAAATTTCTGAACTCAAAAGAAATTTTTGCTAAATATGAATTTGGATCAATGACAGGCATGATAAACCAGAGGTGACAGGACCTAGATACTGACTGGGAAGTAGAGCCATGTGGTTTGCAGAGTTCTTGTCAAAAAAAGTAACTTTGTCTAAATCATGTGTCAGACAGATAAAAAAATCATTTAGATTCTATTAAAAATTGAGACTGTGAATATAAGCTAATACATTCCAATTACAATGAAGGTAGAACCAGAGAGCGATTGAGTAATAGATACAGTGATCAGAAGACTTAATTAGTGGGACAGATCATGAAGTTCAGACTTTCTGACATTTGCAGATGACACCAAGTTGAGTAGGAATGTTGATCTGCTTGAGGGTAGAGCGGCTCTACAGAGTCACATGGATAGGCTTGATTGATGGGTCAAGGCCAACAGTATGAGCTTCAATAAGGCCAAGTGCCAGGTCCTGTACTTGGGCCACAACAGCACTGTGAAACGCTACAGGATTGGGGAAGTGTGTCTGGAAAGCTGCCTGGCAGGAAGAGACCTGGGGGTACTGATTGACAAGTGGCTGACTATATAGTCCATCAGTGTGTTCAGGTGGCCAAGAAGGCCAACAGCATGCTGGTTTGTATTAGAAATAGCATGGCAAGCAGGACCAGGGAGGTGATTTCCCTCAGCACTGGTGAGGCCACACCTTGAGTATTGTGTTCAGTTTTGGGCACCTCAATACAAGAAAGATATCAACATGCTGGAGCGGGTCCAGAGAGGAGCAACCAAGCTGATGAAGGGCTGAGGGAACTGGAGCTATTTAGCCTGAAGAAAAGGAGGCTGAGCCCTTTCCACTCTCCACAACTACGTGAAAAGATGTTGTAGAAGTAGGCACCAGTCTCTTCTCACAAGTAACTAGTGACAGAACAAGAGGAAATGCCCTCAAGCTGCACCAAGGGAGGTTTAATCTGGACATTATGAAAAAATTTTTTCACTGAAAAGGTTAGCAGGCATTGGAACAGGCTGCCCAGGGAGGTGGTTGAGTCACCATCCCTGTATGTGTTTAAAAGCCATATAGATGTGGTGCTCAGGGATATGACTTAGTGGTGAACTTGGCAGAGTAGGGTTAATGGATGGACTTGATCTTAAAGGTCCTTTCCAACCTTGATGATTCTATGTTTCTTATTCAGAGTGTTCTCACTCTTTGTTCTGCCATGAGCCTTCCTTCAACAGGCCTAAGTTTTATGAAAGTTTTTACATTAGATTTTGTTGGGATTTTTTTTCTCTCATTAAAGTGCTCGTTTCAGAACTTTTTGGTATTCAAGTGGCACAATTCATAAGTGCAAATAAAATGACCTTCAGCAGAATTTCTTGCTTTTCTTTAACAACTGTTAATCTATTTTTAGTTCCACTTCTCAGGCTATGCTTTGTAACTGGAAATATTACACAAGTCTAGATGTCAAACACTTCATGCTCCATTTAAAATAAAAGAATTTTCTTAATAGCAGAGAATTATTCTTACTCATATAAAGATATGATTCACATGCTTTAAAAAAAAAAAGACAAATACAAACAACTTACAGTTGACCTATTCAATCACTACACAATAAGCATTCTGCCTTCATTTCACACATATTCTAACACTAAAATTTTAATGTACCAGGTCTATAATTTTCATATCCAGGTATGAATTTGAATATGACATACTCTCCTCCTGCCAACATTTCCCACCACCCATCACTTTGCTTATCAGAATGTAGCAGTAAGATGGAAAAATGAAGCTATCACTATCAGAAACAAATTAAACCATCATAGTGTGCTAGCCTTTTTCTAGGGTTCAATAATTGCACATCACTAGATGCCAGAGAGATTAATTCAATTTCTCTGCCTTAGTAAAAAGTTCTGTACTCTAAAGGGATTATATTTTGTTTTGAAGAAAAGCATGGAGGCATGAGCAAATAAGAATCTTTAAGTCTGCTCTTCAATGACCACTTTATAGCTTACTATTTTAATATATATTAAAGTAAGTAGACAACCATAAAGTAAAATAGATTTTTTTTTTTTAAATCACTTTTAAAAAATAAGGTGATACCTGAACTCCACTAACTTCAAAGGGCTACACTAAATCAAAAATCCATGCTGTTAGCTCACAACTATCTTTGACAGGTCTAATAAAAAACAAGGTTTAGTTTTCTTTCCATGATCCACCTTTTCCTACAAAAATGCTGAGTTTAACATACAGACTGTTACTAGAACCTGAGCCATAGCTCTTTGCATTCTTCTGCAAATATATATGAACTTAAACTTTAGTTCAGTAGAACACGAGACAAGTGATTCAGAACAGTTTGTTTTACTATATGTCTTGCATTTCAAACTTACTACAATTCCCTGCTGTACCTCTAACAGGAAACAGGTCTTCTCTGGTCTCAGTATTTATACATTAACTCTTCACAGTCCACAGGGTTTTCTGTAATGCACGTGTCCCTCAGGCTGTAGGAACTGACCATAAGATGCTAGAATGACTGACTTCATTCACTACACAAATCTCTTTGGTCTGATCAGAAATGACTTCTTTTTTTTAAATAAAAGACAGATTACTTTAGTCCCAATGGGAAATAAGTTGTCTACAGTCACGTTGCAAGAGAAAAGAAAGAAGGTCTTCATCTATTTTCCATGAGATTAGGCGTTCAAAAGCATCCTACATGGTTTACTTGCCTATCTACAAACTTTACTTTTTCTGGTTTCAGAAACCATTAATTGCACTTGGATTACTCTGCACTTTCCCAACATGAGAAATTACGGGACACTGGAGAATGAGCGAAGGGATCCATCTCTAGCTTCAAATGCTGACTGCCAACATGCACAGCTGCCCAAAGAACTGACTGCTAACTTATCAAGGCAGTAGGGAACTGAAGTAACAACCTAAATATTTACTAAGAAAAATTAAGAAATTGTCTGTTCCCAAGTAAACTTGCCAAACTAAGCATATGAAATTATAGGCAGAAACCAGAAAATTCATAGAAGGGAACATTCACACAAAACAGGACTTATCAAACCTTAGGAAACAAATTGTACAAGCTCTCCCCAAAATGTAATGCTTGACAAATAACTGGCTAAATATACATTAGGAGGAGTTCTTTTCTAGACAAGGATGTAAGGCTCTGATTGTTAAAGCCAACCATTATTCTGGATGAATCCACCTACAGCAATACCATATAAAGCAAAAAGACAGGGTGGTTGGTTTTTATTTGGGGTAGAAGAGTGGGGGGAGGTCTGGCACTCAAAAGGCTCACACAGAAAACCACAGTAGTAATTAATCATGAGTATAAGATTATTCTTATGGGAGAATATACTTTCCTCCTCCGGTGATGAGATCATATGGAAAGCTCAAAAACCATAGCAAACTGAACCCTAACAGACATCATTCTTTCACCCAGACGGAATGCGTTCATTCTTTCACATCCCAAGTTCTTAACCTCAATGCACAGTGACACCACTCCTCAGTCTGCTGATCTAAGCCTTGCTTTTTTCTCTCCTCTAAAAGTAGATACTTGGTTTTCCTCTCTCAAGAGCTAAAAAGGATAAACATACTTAGACAATCGATCTCATATGGAAAACAGCTCGACTGCAGCCACAGAAAAGATCATTTATACTAACAAGAGCAAGGAAAAGCTGCAGTTGCTCTTATTCTCAACCTTTAGTATTTTTGTCAGTGATGTAACAATGGTTTTTTGAAAAATCATATCCCACCTACCACCACTTCTGGTGATTCAGGGATTTTTTTTTTTTTTTTTTTTTTTTACCCTGTTCTCAATTAAAAAAAAAAAAGAAAAATAAAAAAAAAAAAAAACAAAAAAACAAGTTCTTAAATGTGCAGTCTTTGTGGGGCAAGGAGGAATGGAAAAAGACACTGATTCATCAAATGTCTATTTAGGGTTTTGAAACCATGTGGCACAAAGCTAGAAAGAAACTCCAAACATTTCCAATACTAACATCTTAAAATACACGTTTTTAAAAAGCAACTACATGCTGTTCCAGATATCAAGTTTTGTATCTTGGCAGTGTTGTTTTCTAAGATAGTTTTCCCTTCTTGTTCCTGAACCCTGACTGGCACATACCAGTGAAAATGTGTGTTCTTTGCTTCACCCCACAAACCCAACAAAACCAACCAACAATTAAAAAAACAAAGCCATAATATACTGTGTACTGCACCATTACTTCCTATTAACTGAAACAGATACTTTGTAGACAAAGTTGTGAAGCTTCTAAGTTGCTCATTTGGCCTAACTCAATAGTTGCTACTTGTTAGCATCTTAAAGTTCACATGAAAATGTTTCCAATGCCCTTATATAAGCTCCTCACATCAGGGTCTGCTGAGAATCAGACTGAACTCAACTATAGAGATTAACATTTATTTTTGGGAGTAGGGGAAGGGGCTTGGATTTGTTGGGGGAGTGATATGAGTGGGTAGCAGGGCAAAATTCTGGGTCACATTTTTCACTATATCCACTGCTTTAATTTTGCTAATTTTTTGAACTTTAGCTAAAAGCAAATCTCAGAGGAAATTGAGTATAACAATTACCATCTCCTCCTGTCAACTGGACAGTCTTCCACACCACCAGCAGGGTATCATGAAAAAATACTATCCATTTGGGCTCAGGAAGAGTTAACATAGCAGTTCTTAAATTAATTTCCTCTGTAATGCATCCTCAGCTGAAAGGAAAGAAGCTCAACATTTTCTGCATTACTAAAGCCTAGCTGAATATGCTGCTGCAGGAGAACATTACATGCTTGGTACAGCAGAAGGAACTACGCCATGCTATGCTACTTGCGTCCAGCTTCAAATGATGTGGTGTGCCCACTCGAACTCTTTAGCTAGTGAAGAACTTACTTACTATTCAAGTTTTTGAAGAAGACTAAATTGAGACCAGTTAATTTATCTGTTTTTCACACAGAGTCTTCTTTGGACACTATAACCCGCCTAAGGACAAGAGTGGCTGTTGATTTCTTCCAGCAGGTCTAACTCAAACAAGAGCTGCTGTTCAAATGGGAGGTGAATGCGGAGGCAGCAGTTCCAGATTGCTTCACTAACAGCTCTCCTGCTAATGAGTTGGTACTTGCCTGTGCCTAGAAAACTTTTGATTGACAACAGAGAGATTCATTCATCTCTCCCACTTTTTCATCTCTGATAACTGAGATACATTCATCTCTCCCACTTTTTCGTCTCATGAATTACTCAGAATACAGATCAGCTGCAACATCAGAAACCAGAGGGAAATCCTGCATGGGAAAGTCCCAGCTAGAAATAAACCTACTACTGCAAAGAACCAGGGGAAACTGACTCTTAACACTGGGATTAACAGCTGGCAAAGGAAAGGTGCTTTGCTTTCAGCACAGATTTCTGCAACGCTACAGAGTTTTAGTTGGTACACAGTTTATTGAAGCTAAACTTTCTTTCCTCAATGAGCACCCTCCACTGAAAGAAAATTACTTTTCATTTCACATATAAAAGCATTTAACATTAATTTAAGAGCAGCCTGCTCTTGGAGCAAGTGTAATTTACAGAATAAATGTCTCTTGTTGCTATAAATCTTCTTCACATTTTGGCAGTTGTAACATTCCATAGAGGCAGGTGAATAACAAACAGGTGAAGGAAATCATTGCAGGACACTCAGGCAGAAAAAGAAATATTGTTTAGAACAACATCTTTATGTCAAATGCAAGTCTACATACTACATAGAATTACCAGTTTATAACGCCAGGAAACAATGGCACATGAAACAATGAGTACTTCACACAATGGCCAAAGTAATATTTAATTAGCAATTCAATATTGTCTCAAGGTTTCTCATATTTCTCACACAGAAATTCACCCACTCCCTCAAATAGAATCGTATTTAAGAGAGAATATGACAAAAGCCAAACCAAGAAATAGCCACACTATAAATACAAACCTTAAGGAACACAAGCAGTATTTTCCCAGTTCATTCTAGAATTTTCTAGATTCCCCCCCCCCAGAAATAATGAAAAGTTTTTCAATTAATGCTTCCAACAGACTTTTTGGGGAAGAAAGTAAAATTAAAAAAACTAAAATCAGAACTACACAGAGGCTGGCTACTTCATTATATTCTTTTGCACTGGGGAATGAGGGAGTCAATATTTCTAGCCAATATTTTTATACTGGTAAATAGTCTTATATTTAGACTCCATAGAAACATGAAATAAGATACGCTTCCTCCATGCGCTCATCCATAGTCTTGTTTTCTTTTATCCTCTTACACAGGGTGCTTAGACATGGCATTTTTGGTAATTTATCCAGATATTTTTCCTGAAAATACTTCATTGTTATAATCAAATCCATTTCTCCACTGATTCTTCAAACATATTTCTCAAGGGCATTTAGTACTTTACTTAAACTGAAAGGTTTTGCAGAATCTATGCAGTAATTTAAATAGATTACACTTCCTCTGTGCAGATTCGGTACAGTGGCATTGCAAGCCAAAGGTTTTGCCACAGTAAGACTAATACTGCCTGGAAAGCGATTTTACTCAACAGTAAAAGAGGAGCAGAAGATTCCTACTAGGATCTTTCATCCATGTCAAGACATATTTTTATCCAAAAAATTAGCTTCTCGGTTTGCTTACCTTTTGACAAAGCTAACAAGAAAACAAGCTCTACAGCACAATCTGGGAATGGACCAATTTGTAAGCACCACATTACACTGTAATTGAACAGCCATAAAATCATCATCTTTACCAAATAGAAACAATGATGACAGGTTTAAAAGTTCAAATCTTTTAACTTAAAGGTCTTAAAGACCAGGGCCAAAAGCTAGCCAGATACATCACTCCTTTCCTACAAATAGTCTTATTTTTAATGTTTTGTTTCTTTCCTTGCTACAATTCCCTGAATCTTAAACCCAGCCAGATTGTGGAAAGCCTTTTGAAGTGGGCATAAAAAAACATAACCATCTTCAGCAAGTAGCCTGACAGTTGATGACTTCCTGTGAAAAAAGATATATATAAAAGATAGGAAATGTAGGTTATATCTATAAACAATATGGGAACTAACGTTTTGGTTTTTTTCCCCCTTGAGCTTCTGACACACGGTACAAATCAGTGCATTCAGAGTCCAGATTCCTGGGACAATCTGAGTTCCCAAACACACACTGCAACTTAATCCATCATTAGATTACCATCACTGCAGATCATGTAACTGATTTTACTTTCAGATAAAGAATGCGACACTCCTCTTGGACTAGCGAGGCAGTACCATTTTTACATTACCTGTTTAATATAATGGCTGCCTCTGATGTAGAGCTGTGTGAAGGAAATGTGGCTGATCTTTGCTTATTATAGTCCCAGTATTAATATGTAAATATGCAATCACAGTTCATTACAAGAAAGATTCTTATATTAGGTGTGTGTCTAAAATTTAATTTATCCTAAAAATTATAAAAGTAAAAACTGTGTTTTGTTAATCAAGCACTTATTTTTAAACACCAAGTTGACATTAATATGAATTAAGGCAGATGTGGGTCCACTGCACAAGGGAGACAAGTTATCTAGCAGCAAAGGACACAAAGGCTATACAATTTTGCCTTGGTCTCTGCTGGCAAGTTTTGTTCTCAGACTTCCCAGGTCTGCATGAGTAATGGAGTCTACCTGGGCTAGGGGAAAGCTGCACTGGGGGTGCAGCAGCACACCTATATTCTTACAAAGATGAACCTCAAGAGACTTAAGGGATCCTCCACAAACAAGGTGATGAAGGTAATACAGCTGACAGCCCAGCTGAAGTGCCTCTACACAAATGCAAGCAACAAACAGGAGGAGTTAGAAATCTGCGTGCAGTCAAGGGGTTACGACAGTGGTAGCGATAACAGAGACACGGTGGGACAGCTCACATGACTGGAATGTGGTCATGGATGGCTATGTCCTTTTTAGGAAAGACAGGCCAACAAGCGGGGGTGGTTGCTCTTTAAGGGGAGTCGCTCTTTACGTAGAGAGCAACTGGAATGTATTGAGTTTTGTCCAGGGACAGATGAGGAACAAGTTGAGAGTTTGTGAGTAAGAATGAAGGGTCAGGCAAGCATGGGTGATGCTGTGATGGGTGTCTATTACAGACCACCTGATCAGGACGAGGCAGTTGATGAGGCCTTCTATAGGCAGCTGACAGCAGCCTCTTAATCACAGGCCCTGGTTCTCATGGGGGTTTTCAACTACCCAGATATTTGCAGGAAGGCCTACACTGCCAGCCATCCACAGTCCAGGAGGTTCCTACAGTGCATCGATGGCAACTTCTTGATGCAAATGGTGGATGAGCCGACAAGGAGAGAAGCAACGCTGGATCTTGTGCTAGCTAATAAGGAGGGTCTGGTTGAAGCGGTGAAGGTTGAGAGCAACCTTGACTGCATCTCGACCACGAGATGATGGAGTTCAGGATCTTGTGCTGTAGGAACAAAATACCAAGCAGGATCGCAACTCTGGACTTCAGCAGGGCCAACTCTGGCCTTTTCAAGCAATTGCTGGGGGAATCCCATGGGACAGGGTACTAGAAAACAAAGGGGCCCAAGATAGTTGGTCAGTATTCAAGGACCACTTCCTACATGCTTAAGGTCTATGCATCCCAACAGGTAGGAAAACGAGAAAGAGGCCAGGAGACCTGTGTGGTTACACAGGGAATTGCTGGACAAACTCAGGTACAAGAAGGGAGTATATAAGTCATGCTGGAGTGCAAATCTGTTGTCAGGAGATGTAGAGAGTCAACTAGGAAAGCTAAGGCCCCCTTGGAATTCAACCTTGCGAGGGAGGTCAAGAACAACAGAAAGGGCTTCTTCAAATACATTGCTGGCAAAACTAACATTAGAGGCAATGTAGGCCCACTGCTGAATGACGTGGGTGCCCTGGAGACAGAGGATGTGAAGAAGGCAGAGCTACTGAATGCCTTCTTTGTCTCAGTCTATACTGCTGGAGACTGTCCTCAGGAGCTCCGTTCCCCTGAGGCCCCAGAGGAATCCAGGATAAAGGAGGAGTTTGCCCTTGTTGAGGAGGACAGGGTTAGGGGATCACTTAGGACACCTGAATATCCACAAATCTATGGGTCCTGATGGGATGCACCCACAGGTGTTGAGGGAGCTGGCAGATGTCATCGCTAGGCCCCTCTCCATCATCTTTGATAGATAAGTCATGGACAACAGGTGAGATGCCTGAGGACTGGAGGAAAGCAAATGTCACTCCAGTCTTCAAAAAGGGCAGGAAGGAGGACCCAGGTAAATACAGA
>JANHGN010016037.1:46145-58543 GCA_024605025.1 Megaceryle maxima
TCCTACCCCTCTACTCTGCCCTGGTGAGGCCACATCTGGAATATTGTGTCCAGTTCTGGGCCCCTCAGTTCAAGAAGAACAGGGAACTGCCTGAAAGAGTCCAGGGCAGAGCCACAAAGATGATCAAGGGAGTGGAACATCTCCCTTATGAGGAAAGGCTGAAGGAGCCGGGTCTCTACCTTGGAGAAGAGGAGACTGAGGAGTGACCTGACTAATGTTTATAAATATATAGAGGTTGTCAGGAGGACGGAATCAGGCTGTTTTCAGTGATGTCCAGTGATAGGACAAGTGGTAATGGATGTAAACTGGAACATAGGAGGTTCCACAACTTTTACACTGTGACGGTGATGGAGCACTGGAACAGGCTGCCCAGAGACGTGTGGAGTCTCCTGCTCTGGAGACTTTCAAAATCTGCCTGGACGCATTCCTGTACAACCTACTCTAGGTAATCCTGCTCTGGCAGGGGGGTTGGACTAGATGATCTTTTGAGGTCCCTTCCAACCCTAACATTCTGTGATTAGAGGCTCCAACTAGGTAAATTGGTTACAAAGAGTCTATTGAATAGAATATTATGTACCCAACAAGGGTGGAGGTGGCTAGATGGCAAGGTAATGGCAAGATGGCTAGATCTGAGGCCACTCTAACATCTTTGCAAGGTGATCAAGACAAGTTCCTGACAGTTGAAAAAAGGCAAATGTTTTGACCATCCTCCAGCAGTGCAAGAATCAAGGTTCAGGGAGCCAGAGGCTCAAAGGGTTGGAATAAGCAGTTTGACCTCTAACTGGTAAGTTGGAGGTGAATTATTGGTGAATTTCTCAGGGGTCAATATTGTCTCTGATACTGTTTAATGTCCTTGTGAATGACCAGGAAAATGGAATGAAATGCAACTTTAGTTAAGTCTGTGGATGGCTTTCCCTAAATTGAGATAGAGTGATATGCTAAACAGTAGAGCTACTGTTTAGAGGTGTCTCAGCAGGCTGGAGAAAAGAACTGATAGAAACCTCAAGAAATCCAAAGGCAACAGCAAACATTTGCACCTGGGATAGAAGAAGCACCACACTGTAGAGTGTAGTGCTCTATTCAGACCACATTGTTGTGCCTTCAGCTCCCCAGTACAAGGAAAGACCTTGACAAATTGGAGCAAATCAAACAGAAAAACATTAAGGGGAGAAAAGGATGCAAGATGAGAGGCTGAGATATTTGTGTCTTATGCTAAGGCAGGAACATAACTGTCATTCCCAACTACTCAGCAGGTCATTACAGAGAATTGGGGGTCAGAATCATCTTGAAATTGCACAACAGAAGGATGAGAGGTAATGGTCAAAAGCTTCAGAAAAGGAGCTTTCAACCATATAAGAAAAAGTTCCACCAAGAGAGTAGTGAAACACTGAGACAGGCTGCCCAGAACAGCTGTGGAAACTCCATCCTTGGAGATTTCAAAATTGAGCTGTACAAGGCCCTGAGCAACCTGACAACTTAGAGGATTAGTAGAGTAACTCACTGAATTTGACTGTGAAAGAGAAACAAAACATTACAGTTCTCAACTATGGATGGAATAAGGGAGAGCAACACAAAAATCATTGAACTCAAGGATTTAGTAACTAATGATCCAAGAGAAAGCAGATCCTTCAGATCCAAGAGAAAGCAAATCTTCCTTTCTAGATCAAACCAAGTTTTCAGTTTTTACCAATTTGTAGGTCTTCCTAAACTTCTCATCGTTCCTTCACTCCCTTTTTTCAAGCACCCAGATGTATAGATAGGAATCAAAATCAGTACTCCCATCAGAGCAAGACACAAAAAATAAAATGTGGTTTTAAAAGCAGGTGACATTATTTTCCATGCACAGGAAAAGGAAGAAGAAAAAAGCTTTAGAAAAAAAAATGGTCAAACAGTAGAAGTAATTAAATACAACTGTAGTTATGCTCCAGGATGGTTAACAAAAGAGCTGCTAGAATCCCTTCATGTGAGATTCCTTTTCAGAAAAGATGAGATAAACACCTGTCAAGGCTGATCACAGCACTACTATTTTCCTCCAAGAGACTGCCAATTGATTACATCAGTCCAGCTTTCCTGTACACCAAAGCTCTTCACATCTTCCCCTTCCTTCTGTCCTCACATGTTTTCCCTCTTCAAGTCTACTGTGCTACCTGCTGCAACCACCTTACTCTTTCACCTCCTCTCGTCTCCCTCCTTCCTCTACTTTATGCTTTCTTGCCTCAGCAATTGCCCCTACTTCACACACTCCACAATCCTTGGTCAAAATGACTGACTCCTCAGAATCCCCTAATTCCAGACAGATGTCATTCTCACTCCTCCAGGTGACACCACCTCTCCCCATGATCAAGCCAACTAACTCCTGCTCCTCACCAGTGTCACTGCTCCCCAGTCTCACCCATCTCGTCACACATGACACTGACACCCCCAACCCCTAGCTACCAACTAGCAGGAAGATGAGCTGTACGTACTCTGCTCTCTGAACTGGCCCTGAATTAAGCTACACAGCATACCTTAGAGGCACAGGTTGCATGGAGACCTCCATCTGCATGGAGAAGATAACCACTAGAGACGTGCCTCTCCTTGATTTAGGAGGCAAGAAAAGGCCCATTTCAAAATACAATATTATTTTTCTGTATGCTTCAAACACTCACCTGATCTATGGCCTGACAGAAAAAGAACTGTGAAAACAGACAAGGACTACTCTGTACATACAAGTAGCTCACGGGGCACAGAACTCTTCATTAACCTCTCAAGAAAGCCATGGAAGAATGCAAAACTGAACAAACTTATACCAGCCTTTTAAATTGCAGTTTCTTTGACAGCTCAATCGATATTGACTATACACTACAGAAGAAAGGTGTCAGCACACCTTTATACAATGCTGTGATACTGAAAAGTGATTAATGTTTTTTAAACAAAGAAAATACTGCATCTCCAACTAAAAAAAAAAACCACCCTGTCTTCATCACCATAACGCTATGCAACTAAATACCTCAAGTACTCACAAATATTGTGCCTGGTAAGTCAGCAAAGATGAATCTTGCTCACCCAGTACACCATGTTCCACTAAAACTTAACTCAGTTTTCAGTTTGAACACCAGTGCTTGATAAGCATCCTAGTCTCTTCTCTACCATGCAGCCAGCCAGCCCAGTGAACACCTCAAAGGTAGAGGGCATCCTACTCAAATGATTTAATTCTCAAGCAATAATGTTAAATGATACTTAATAAACATTACAGGTGTACTTTTGACTATGATAAATATTCTTCCTAAAGACTATTAGCATGTTCTAAAAGCACTGTAAAATGAGAAGAAAAATAACGTGGGCAATAAATTTTACTTCAGTAACTTGAAACTAACATTTTTATAGGCAACCACAAAACTGGAGAAGTATCCATAGTGTTAGCAATCCTAATATTCCCCAAAGGTATACCATACCTAGCACAAAGCTTTTTCCTATTCTTCAGAAAAAGCAGCAAAGACAAAGCAACACCTCAATTTTCTCAAGTCAATCTTGAAATACTTTCTGCTCCTTAAAATAAATGTATTGCTTAAAGCTTAGTCTTCTGCCATATGCATTCCACTCCACCTTACTCTTCTTTAGAAAGCAATGCATGTATTCTAAAGCATATGCAAATGGCAACAGTTTTGTCTACTTGCAAGAGTTAAATAAGTTTTCTAACCTGGCACTTTACCACAGCAGTTCATGACAGTTCCTTATCTCAGACACAGTTATTTTCAATAGACACACTTCATATTTCTAGAATTGATACCACTTATACACAAAATATTAAAAAAAAAAAGATAAAAAAGAAAAAGAAAAAAACAACAACAAAAAAACCCCCACCCACCCAACCAAAACCACATACAACAGGAAATATTAGAAGAATAACTGATAATACTAAATGAACAAGTTGTAGAAATCTCTTAATAGAAAAAAAAAAAAAAAAAGGCAAAATTAATGTTAAAACACAACCTTACAATTTTCAATAATTATTTCTGAAACACCGAAAAGTGAAACATGGTGTGGTAAAATTACCTATGGTTGGTCAAGACAACAATAAGGTGCAGGCTTTTGTGCAGTAAGCCTTACATCTTGCATACTCTCCTCCAAACAAAGCACATAAGATTGATTCATAAATTTCTGAAATCTCTAAATGAGTCTGTACTACAAAACACTTAAAATATAAGCACACCTCTTGATAATCTTGTCCTTATTTCCTGGATAAGGCAAAGTTATGGGCCCTATTCAGGCAACAAGCAAATTCCTAAGCAACCCAGGACCACTCACGGTGTAGTAAGCAAACACTGATCTGTAAAAATTACTCCAGCTACAATTGCTTCCTTGTACAGGAAGAGCTAATGAGCATTCTCATGTTGTCGTTCAGTATAGATATTTATGATATTCTGAACCACAGAGGAATACTAGATTTCCACATCTATCTACTGTAGAGCTCTACTGCAGAGCTCTACTGCCCTTTTTGAGCGTGGGTTTCCATGCACAAACTCCACTGCAATTCAAGGAGACGTTATCATCAACAAGTTGACACAATCAGGAAGCATTCTGCTTCCACTTCAACTATGGTCTATTTATATTTCCCTTTGAACACAGTCAACATTATCACCTGTATTAAAATATTAATTCACCTTTCATGCCAAACTACTGCATTTACTCACTGAATAGCACATTTTTCTTTCACTTGACTCTCCTTTGATCCAAATCACTTTTTGGCAAGTCTAATGCAGCCTTGTTTTGATTAACTCTGATTTCTTCCCACATCATTTAATCTCCAACTATCCCTTTTTAAACAAGTGATTATTTTTTCAGTCCTATACTGTACTTTTTAGTAAGATCCTTCTTGAAGTGGTTACCCAGTTATTTCAGAAGCCTTTCTTCCAAGCCTGACTTCCAAGTCAATCAAGATTTTATCCTCTAACCCGAAGAAAATCCCAATTCCACCCCACATACACCCCAATTCTTCACTTCTTCCAGCAATTTTTACTAATACACTTCCCTCAAAATACAAAGGCTTATCTTTAAAAATCTACTAACTTCCTTTTAAATCCACTTTTGTACTCTTTGGTATTAAATGCAGCTTAAATTAACCTACAATCATTCAGGCCTGTGATGACTATTCCTCTGAAAAAGCCTTCATACGGTGCTATTTAACAAGAAACAGTAAAAAAGTCTTGCATTTCCCAAAGTCTGAAGCTTGGCTTCATCACTTAATGATTTTGATGACAGGGTAGTAAAGGTGATTTCATCTAAAAATTATACCACTGTTTTATGGCAGTCATGCTGGATTTAAAAAGAAAAACCTTTTTCAGAAGCTGGTGGAAAGATTCAAGTGATTCTGTCCTGTAATGTATGTGCTACTGTAATTCTAACAGAAGGAACAGGTTACTTCTACATTAATGAGGCTATAAGCAAAAGGCTTGAAGTGTTCTACACTTCTTCTCCAAACTAGTAACCAAGGAACAACACAAGCAGAAAGATGAAAAATCAATGCTAGAATTCCCTGCAAAAGTATTATGAGTCTCACTGACCCACTTTTAACTTTGAACACCAACAGACGACAGCAGTAACTAATTCAATCTAGTTAATAATTAACATTAACATTTGTGCATTCAATATATCTCATGTTCTGTCCTACAAAAAGGGATGCTCCAGATACACCACGAACCACTGAGTGGAAGCTGTTTGATTCTTCTCACATCAGCTATTTCATACATATATGCAATAAAAATTAAGTGGCTACAGTGAAGTGACAGTAAGAACACAGCCCTTGAAAAGAAGCGTATCAATGCAGATGTGCACTCTAAACATTTGTTTGAAGGGGTTTTATTCATGCAGAGTAGCTAGTACAAAGGAACATTTGAATTGTCATTTTAAGGAGTAAAACTAAAACTATTTTTCAACTTATCTTGCCTCTCTAAAAAAGGTCTGTTACCGTCATTCCAAAAAAATGGTTACCTTGTGAAAAAAAAAAAAAAAAAAAAAGAGCTGGCAGTCTTACCCCAGTGCAGACAACACACACACACACACATATGACTAAGTTAGGATGCAAGTTCATAAAAATCCTAAAACTGAGCAACATCTTTATCATGACACTACACACTGTTTTTCCAGAGAACAGCTCTTAGTATTTCAAACCTCTTGGCAATGTAATCATTGCCCAAGATTGCAATTCTTTATTTCCTCCATTTTAGGATGTTTTGTTTGTTAGCTTCTTAAATATTGTCATTGAGATCCGCCTTCACACCAGAAAAACAGTTACCAAGTTAAACAGTGAGAAACTGTTTGCCTTGGTTTCCTGGTCTCAATTCCTAAGAAATTCAGCTGTCTCTCCAGTTGTTCACTCTAATTTGCAAATGCTCATGTTTTGAGACAAGACCTGAATTTTAAGACTGAAAAGTCAGCTCCATTTCACAGTAACTGTGATCTTAAATATGCAAATCTCTCAAACATTAAAATAACAGTAATAGCGACATACCCACGTTCACCTGAAGAACTTTTCCATTACAACACCACCTACCTCTACACTCAAGTTTTAAAACTGCATCACATCTACTGGTGACAGCAGCAAAAGGAGATTGCATTTCCCAAGAGTCCTTTCATGTTAAAACTTTCCCAGACATGACTTTTCATACCTTTCTTCAGTACATCTTCATGAAAAAGCAAAAATAATTATTCAACAAACCCAAACCTCTACATGTGAATTTCTATTTGGGCACAAGATTTTAGTCCAGAGCAGGCTAAATCTGCAGACCACATTACTCAAAAGAAAAAAGCCTAGAGATTTTTGTAGTTTCATATATAGTATTGTATACATAATGCATTCTATTAAAAACTTCCATTGTGTAAGTCTTTTATACACAATGGTATTATCAGCACTATTTGGGAAGTCCCTTAAAGTTCCAACAAAAATTTAAAAAAAAAATTTTTTTTTTTTTTAGGGCTGGGAGAAAAGTATTTCTGGCTTCCTTTACTAGAAAAACAGGAGAAGAAAGTTCTCAAAACATAAGATAAAAAAACCCACTGATCTAGGAAGAGTGCATTTATTATATTACTATCAAAACTGGAAGAGATGTTTAGACACTTTTTTCTAATAGCAGTTAGAATCAGATGTCAGGTATTCTATCTCCTCCTCCTTAAGGAGCATAACTTACTATACCCTATCTCACACTGAAAGCCCAGTATTTAAACCAAAATTAGTTCATAGGTTACTACTACTAAATTTTTCTGCTAATCTTTTCTGATCTAAGTTTCTTCAATGAATCATTACATATGCAAATATTTCTCATTAAATTGATGGTATAAATTCAGTCCAGAAACCCCAAATAGAGTAGCAGATATAGCCTACTAAGGCCCTTATTCTGTGGTTTTTAATATTGTAAGTATTAAAAATACATCAGAGAAATAAAAAGCTAAAGACCTATACTAATCACTACTTTCCAACTTTAAAAAAAAAAACCACCACCACCAAACAAACAAAACAAAACAAACCCCACAAAACACCAAAAGGCAAATAATTTGTAAGCTCCAACTGGAAAATGAATATTTAAAAGCATAATTATGTATTCACTGATTATTTGTGCTAATAAATTATTTGGTTGAATAACTATAATGCAAAGGTGAGCTTAAGAACGATTTTGCTCACACTAGAAAATTAAGACTCCTTATCAGCATATCCATTGTTTAGGTTTGTGCTAAATGCAAGTGCCAGAAAGCTTTATCTGAACAAGGATTTTCACTAGTTCAGCTAATCCAGCAGTAATTATTGGAAAATGCTATTTTAAAGTATAAAAGCAGCACAATCCAGCTGGCATCCCATGGGCCTCTTTCATTGTACAAGATGGCTGTTACAGAGCTAGGAATTTAACGTGGCTTTCATTACTCTAGACCAACAGTCCAACCATTGTATTATCTTTTCTCTCCACTTATAACTTCATTTTAGAAACCACGTTTTCCAGGCAATCTTGCATTATTTTAATCAACATTTTAAATGACTATCATAGAGAGTAACATAGTATACTAAGTGCTATAATATCTTAAGCTTCATGCCAGGGGACAAAGTTCTACTCTTTACAGCATTTACTGCTAGGCTGGGTTTTTCCGGTCTCACGACACTCTTTCAACAGCTACATTCAGAAGTTTAATCTTTAAACCACAGTGGGAGTGTCTTCCCCCCTAACAGAAGTTTTGGGAAACCTACTCTCTAACCAGGGCCATCAAGTTCTGCTTGGAAACAAAAGTGTTTTGAGGCAGTTTTGGGTTTTTCACTTGTTGGTTTTTTGGGTGGTTTTTTGTTTGTTTGGGGTTGGTTTGGTTTTGTTGTTTCTTTTTTGGGGGAGGGCATTTTGTGTTTGGTGGGGTGTTTTTTCTGCTTTTATCTCAAGCTCTAGTCATATAATACTATCCTGTGGTGCACAAATCAGTTGGATAACCCCAGCTACACACAACTCAACAAGACTCTGTTACCTGCTGTTCTTACCCATCCCATAAAAGCAATGTGCAACAAGGCGCTTAACACAATATTGCATTCTCAGATTAGCTAAGCATTCACATTCTAGAACATATTATGTGATCAGCTGCAAAAAGTTAAGATAAGCAAACAACAAAAGGCACGCTGCACTATCAACCTTAAATATATGATTGCTGAGGAGGTGCAGGGAAGTTTTATTATCAGTTTTATGTCATTTGTGGGCATATGCTACAACCACGGTTATCTGCTCCCCAATATGGCACAAGCCATTTTCCAATTCATGCATATTCAATTATACAAATCTACTTTTTAAAAAGCATGTGATAAAATGTAACAAAAACACTTGGCTAATGTAACATGAAACAAAAATCAACAGAATGTAGTTTACACTTGTGCATGCATAAAATGAAGAGGTAATGTTCCAGAAAACACTAACAAGCTTATTACGGACTTCAGAAAATAATGTACTTCAAACTTTTTTTCCATCCTGACCTTTTTTCTCCCTTACATGAGCATATTAATGTGGGTGTTTTGTTTTGCTTTTAAAGTTCATAATTATCTTTAAAAGCAAGGTAAACTGCTTGTTCTCTCTCCTCCTATGGACAAAGGATAGCATTCACTGCCTCTATGAAGTACCTAAGGGCTGTGAGTCATTTGTTTTGGAAAAAAAAAGAAAGCTCCCAAAGGCTATCAAGCAAGACTGTTGAGATAAAGCCTTTCAAGACTTACATCAGGGTTTCCCAGACACTACGTGTACCAATAAGTGCAGACTAATCATATTTTGTCAGACTGCACAGTACTTCTGAATACATCTACCAGCATGCCAGTGAGGATAATGTAAGCATAAACGATTAGAAACACATGCTACTCCATACAGCTCTTCTGCATCCTCACACAAGTTGCTTCAGAAGTGCTTCACAGCTTTTTACAAAATTAAAATTAGGACAAATGGACTCATACAAAGCAAAAACAAGGAGGGGGGACTCAAGGTTCTGATTGCCAGCAGCAAGTGAACAAAGCAGAAAGCTACAGAAAGGCTGTTTCAGACTGCAGGAGAAAAGAAAACCCAGCAAACTGGCTAGCTACCCTATCAGCACAATTCGCTGAATAATCCAAAATTCTGGTTTGGTTTAGAAACCAGTTACTTCAGCTTTTATTCCAGAAATCAAAGGCTGCCAGTGACCTAGGCAGTCTAATCAAATCCAGGCCTTGTTAAAAACAGTAGTTTGAATGTCAGTAGTTGTTTTCCTTATGGTACTTGGTCAGACTAACAGCATCATCTGCATTTAAAGCAGGACACAAAGTTTATTTAAATCTAGATATGTCAACACAGTTCCCTCCACTAGCAGGAACATCAGGCAGTGTCCTTTAGTATCTTAATATGTTAAGTAGACACACAGATGTTCACAGGAGCAAGAATTCTCAAAGACAAATAAAGAAACAAAAACACCCCCACAAAAAGCCCAAAACTTTGATAATGACTTTAAATAAAATATCCAAATGAAAAAATAGAATAACAAGCACCAGAACAGTCTTGCCTCTTCCTGTCAAAAAACTGTCAGAAAAGAGAAGTAGCCAACACATTTTAAGTGCACTTTCAAAGCAACTAGAAAAAGTCAGGGCATGGACCAGATACAGTTCCTCACAAACACACCAGACAGTGGGAGTCACCATGAGTGCCAGTGTTTCCTTCACCTCAACAGCTAACGAAACAGGTATGAAAGCCTTCAAAGAGGT
Organism: Megaceryle maxima; assembly: GCA_024605025.1. NCBI lineage: Eukaryota > Metazoa > Chordata > Aves > Coraciiformes > Cerylidae > Megaceryle > Megaceryle maxima. The sequence continues at coordinate 56,365 of JANHGN010016037.1, forward strand.
GAAGCAGCATCCTGAACAAGCCAGAACAACTGCTGCATTAGGTGAAGAAATTCAGTTTGTGGAGATGACTCATTAAAATAAAAATGAAGTCTTTTATATAGCAGCACAAAGCAACAGGGAATGTCTTTTTACAAAGTTGATTTTTTTTTTTTTTTTAATATATAGAAAAATAGCTGGATAAAATTGAGTTTCTTCACCTCCATTAAGTAACTAGCATTCACATGGTAAGATCTAGGGATGTTAACACTGGTTTAGCCAAAACAATTCAAATAGTATCATCATGGCCAAAAGTAAGAACTTCTATTGAAAGGCAAATCTAACCCAAAGTATGAAAAACACACATACAAAACCTAGATTCCCAGTTACCTGTGAAATGTAAGATTCAGCACTTTACAACCTTTTCTATTAGAAATCTATTGATGAGTAGCTTGCCATTAAATAGTGCACATGTAAAAACCACTTGTAACTGCTAGTGGTCATTTGGGAATAGTCTGTAATAATCTGGCTCAGGTAACACAGGCACATACAAGACTATATGGAGAGTACCACCTTGCTACTAGTAAGGCCAAGAGGTAACAGAGGACACAAGCACTGCCTTTCACCATTACCCAACCTTCTCCTGTGCAGAGGAATGTGGGGCTGGGGAAAAAGCTCTGCACATTAAGTATAAGGCTTATATGTTTTTGATATCTCAAACATTACCATATAAATAATTAGTAAGATGGAAGTAGATGTAAAATATAAAGGATAAGGAAAAAACAACTTCATTAACTTTCTAAAAACAAGAGCAGAAAGTAGTACACTTTAGACTACAGCAGACATACAAATTGGGTAAACACTAGTAGAAGGCAGAATTGCAACAAAAAGGATGCGGGAGTTACAAAATAAAAGAGCAAACCAGTCAATCCAGATGGAAAGAAACCGGGAATGTACTAACAACATACTGGATAAACAAGAATGAGTAACAGGAAAAGTCCCCTAACAGTAACAGCAATGAAATAGTAGAACAGACTCTTTCAGAAATACTGTGAAATCTCACGAAGATCCCAAAAAAGAACATCAAGATAAACTTATTTAATTCTTGATTCTCAGCTCAGTAGTTTAGGAGTGTCCCTGTGCATAGGCATCCCCAGAACCTGCAACCACCAGAGCATACTTACAGACAGAAGTTGAAAGCACCCCTCTGACATCTCTGCAGGGAAGGACACCATCCCCCACACCCCAAGCAGTGACTTCGCTGCCCCAGCACACTCAGCTCACAGGTATATGCTGTGGATAAACCTTGCCACATAAAAGACTGATGCTGGCTCTATGCAAAGTAAGGTCAAGATCCAGCAGTTACTAAATGTACTGCAGCACTTAGTAGATGCTGGTTTTATCATTTTCAGATCAGCAGGCTGCTCTTTCAGAAGGTACTGAGTAAGAATCAATCAGCCAAATTAATCTGGCTCAGGTGTTCCCAGACCATGGCTCCAGTCCCATGTCTGAGAAACACCCAAGAAGCATGCATACCTTTATTAACATCTGAAGCTACAGCTCAACTAATTTGCAATTACAGCACCAGCCAGTGCCTCAAAACACTGCTGTGTCATTTGAGCCCCTGCATCACAGCCCTCAATATCCATGTCAGTAAAAAGCATGGAAGCCCAGAATATCCCAACTTCCTGTAACATTTGAGACTAAGTTATATGTAAGGAAGCAACTGATTGAGGATCTAACACTACATTTATGTCAGTAGTTTAGGTAATGGAAGAGTCTTCTCAAGAAAAGACATACTAAATTCAGAATACCTCATCAACTCAAGTGAGACACAGCCTTGTATCCTTGGGATACTTACTGGTTTTTTTCTCACCCTTCCCCAATTGATTTGTACTTTGCTTATCTGCCAGGGATAAACAGTCCCTCAAATGCAGTCGTGTCTAGAAATGTTCCAAGCGAATTATAAGTTGGCCCCTGATTAATTCCGAGTCCCAGAATAGTAAATTATAGAATGGGCTCTTTATTGGTAAAGCAGAATGTTCAGCCTCCTTAGATACACGACTTCGGCAAGATACACCAAAGACTTTCAGGGTTGCTGACAACCAAACAACCAACCTCTCCCCTCCAAAAAAAAGCAGTACTACTTGCATAATAATGGTCCTAATCAAGTGTTTCCCAAATGCTGATGGAGAAACTGAAT
>JANHGN010016037.1:58643-82649 GCA_024605025.1 Megaceryle maxima
GGGGAGGGGTTAGAAATCAATCCTTTACCTTCACAGGAGATACTTACATTACTGTTCTGAGCACCAGAAGATACTCCACACGGCACTGTAATATATCCTTACTGATGGTAGTTATAAAGATGGGAGAATAATAAACATCAAGTGCTATCTTATAATTTCTAGAACCCATTAGCCTTTAGCAATAATTTTCCATATCATGAAATAACCAATCCCTAAATGGTCTAGGAACAGACTCTTAAGTTGTAGTTTCCAACAATTTTTAATATAGTAAAACTGATATTTTGGTTTTAGGAGTATTCTACTTAAGTTTCAGTTGTTTCAGATTATAAAGGTGCCTGGTGAAACTCATTCAGCTGTGGTTACTCAAATGATACGTGTTCCAGTTGATAAGAAAATGCACGCTTTTCCCTCAAACAGTCTAGATCTTTACCTGCTTCTTTTGAAAGTTCTGGGGTACAGATGGCTCCAAAAGTCCTGAGCATGTACAGCTTTTCTTCACTTGTCACTCACTGTCAACTTTGCTAATAAAATGCTCAAAATACACTGTTGTACTTGAGTTGTTGTAGAAACCCAAGGATGTCAGCCAGTACAACTGACAACTGGCAGTTTACTATCTGTTCACTGCTTTACCAGAGGTTATGGCATCTCCACAGCTGTACGTGCAAGAGCTTCTCAGATGCTTGCAGTCCATATTTAAGTCTAATTTAACTTAGTTATCAATAACTTCAGATGTTTATTCTCTACCTAACAACAAAAGCAATCAATCTTACCTATGTCCCCAAGAAACAGGGCATCAGTTCTCCTCTGCAATCCTACATATTCGGATAAATTCTAACACCTTCTTGAGACAACTTTGATCCTTAGATTCAATTCAATTCAATTAATTTGACTGCTGAATGTTGAACAACTATTAACTTCCTAAAAATAGCTTGAGCTTTTGGGGTTTGTGGTATTTGGTGTTGGTTCTGAAATCTCATACTTGCTCTCCAAAACTCCAGTCACTGTGAAGAATCTTTCACACTAAATGCATAAATATGTATAAAGGATGAAGTATCTTCTTAGTATCTTTCTTAGAAAAGACCTTTAAAATCATCTAGTGCATCAGGTTGATGCCATCTATGCTCCTCTTTTTATAAAAAGTCACATTTTTAGCAATGAAAACTTGAACAGACATACAACTTGCATATATCAGCAATATTTGCAGCCATCAAGATATGTACAGCAAATCTATGGTTTTGACAGTTTCGACTTCAGCATATGTGGAGAGGTTACATTTTTAACAAACTGAATTAAAAAAAGGTACACAGAAAGTACACAAGGTTTGTTTGCAGAATGTCTGCTCAGATTTGTGTTCTGTCCATGTCATTTGACTCAAACTTTTTTTTCACATACCAATTTTGAGCTTGAGTCAGTGAATACATTGTCTGAGTTTCCATGACCATAGCTTTAATGGCAAAATATATCTTGAATTTAAAGAAATTTAAAAAAACAAAACAAAACAAAACAAACACCACACAAAACACAACACACACCACAAACCAACTCTCCCAAAAATTTTAGACATACTTCAAGTACTTTTTGATATCACAGCATCACTTAGAATTCTAAAGTAGTCTCCAGTCTTTAAAGCTATACAGTTTTGGCAGGGGAAAGAAAGCTACCTTACAACACCCCACATTCTTGATTCTGAGCCTGTTTAAAATAACTTTCCATGAAGTCCTATACTTTAAACAAATGGTTGCACTCAGGTTCTGATGTCCCTGAAGCTTCCTTACCATCAGAAGCCAAAGCACTGACTTCTATCTGTACCACATTTCATATAGAAAACTATACATGGTGTCTACTTAAACAGTGAGTTACCACAGAATCCACTGAAACTCATTCCTAATCAGTCAGGCTAAGCAGCCTGGGTGTGGCAGCACTGGTGACTGAAAGCTCCCTCCAGACCCCTTCTCTGGTCGATAACAAGCTCCCTAGAAGCTAAGAACGCTTACAAAGGAGAATTTCAATACACCAGCACTTTTGCTGAAGAGGAAGCTGTAGCCCTGAATTAATATGTGCTGTAATGATTAGCACTGTAGTCTAGGTTAAGTTAACCTGATTTAATTAATCTGAAATATCCATACTTACATTTATCTAGCAAACCCATAATTTTTTTATTGGAAAAATATTTCTTCTTGTTTAACCCTTTGTTCAGTTTGTTTTCTCTACACCAATGTAAGACCACAACAGTCAAGAAATTACATTCTTGACAAGGTTTATGGGGCAACAGTAACCAGAATCATGTCCACCCTTCATCAGTTTTGGGCACTCCAGTGATAAAACTCAAACCAAATAATTCAATTATAATAGCAAGTTGCTATAAAACAGAACTTCATTACCAATTTGTTGTCACTAGAATTTTAGTAGGTATTCAGGTTTATTGCAGTATTTTTTGTACTTCAATCTAGATATGGTATGATATATGTCCATGAAAATAACTATCAAAAAAAGCATTTATAGTACATTCATTTGTTAAAAACAAGCCAAACAAATCTTCAACACCTTTTCAGTCAAGAAGTTCCATTTTCTAAGACAAAAAAAAAGCATGTGAAAAGTTACATTCAAAACACCTAAATACACTAATTTTTGCAGCTAGCTGCAAAAAAATACTGCAGAGAAACAAAATAAATATGTTTGGCATCTTAACGAATTAGCTCTTTGATATAATTAAGTTCACAACAATTTTTAAAAAGAAACAATAGGCAGAGTTTTTATGTATTAAAAAAAATAATTGTACACTTTATAGTGGGAGTTCTATGCAAGTTTTTTGTAAAAGGCATCTCATTATGGTCAGCATACAGTCTCTTTAGGTACTACCCCTTCATAATTCTAGCAGAAATAAGGCCTTTTCTGCATCATTCACTGTTCCAAAACAGCCAAAAGAACCGAGTTTGGCCTCAACTTAAATTACATAACCTCCACTTCTTTCAACAGGAGCTTTACAAGTGTAAAGAAAAACAGACTTTGGCCCTGACGACGAAACTTAACTGAATTTTCAATGGAACAGAACACAACTATGTTTTCTTACATACAGCTACTTTCATTCTTTACAGCTAGCAACTGTCAGACCAAATAGTAACTATACTTTGTGTGTACACTAGATGTGAACTTTTTTAAACAGCATTTCAGATTCCCCAGAACAAATCAGGAAGAGTTACTCATCAGCTTCACACCTGTACTTCAGCATTAGACTGTTAACCTCTTCAATATCCAAAGCCCACAGAATTGCTACCTTCCATCAGGGAAGTTCTGTTCATGATAATGGAGGATATGAGAGAAATCAAGCCCCAAACTTTCATTAGTCTTAGATTAAGACTTATCCAGAAATTAATGTTAAAATTCCCACCATAGGAATCCTAACACTCATGATATACAAACTATGCCAATCCAACAAATATATGCAAACGAATGTAACAACCAGCATACAATTTAAGAGAAGTATTTTCAAGCATTTCACTAGACTTTATCTATATATATAGGAATTATAGATGTTGGGAGTTTTTTTCCAGGCAATAAATATTTACATTAAAAACTTCAGGCATCAAGTAAAACACTTCTATTGAAGTCATGCTATATAGGAGTGTCACCACGATAACTATCTTCTGAGGTCACCATGTTTTCTACGGTTTGGTTTTACAACTCTCATAAGGAGATAGTGGAAAGGAATGTGGAAAAGTCAACAAATGCTACTATACCACAAAACTCTACTAACTTTTCTCCTGACATACAAGGGTTCTGAGAATTTAAGGAAGACTTAGTACTAGCACTTACTTCAGCATTACATTTACTAAGCTTGCAAATTTAATATTCCTCTGTCATAAGATTTCTACTTCCATTTTCTGCCCTAAACACAGCTATTTAGGTATAGTTTGGGATTTTTGTGGTTTGTTTTGGTTTTGTTTGTTTGCTAAAAAAAAAAAAAAAAAAAAAAAAAAAAGAAAAAAACCCAAGCAAAACTATACTGACCTGTACAATGAGTAACAAACAAGGTACAGCAGCAGGACAGTGACCTGAAGGAATAGCTGCAAGGAATTCCTGTTTGTGCACAGTGCAAATTATACACAGGAGCTGTACAGGTTTCAACCTTTTCCTTCCAGCCATAGAAATTATGCAACATGTACTGCCTCTGTGCTACGTACACAAAGAACACTTTTATAGAAACTGCTTCATAAAAATACTACAAACTGCTAGAGCAATCACTAAAGTAGCCTGTCAAAAAATTGTCAAAATGTTTAGAAAGATCTTTCCGTAGTAGTACAGACCTTTATTTGCTAAAAGGAATAAACTGGAAGGTGCTATTTGGATAGTATAAACTACTTCATCTGCGTATCCACTTAATCCACAATGAGGAAAATTAACAATGCCCTTCTGGCCTTGCAATAGCACAAGCAACATGATTGCTCTTCCTTTTCATTTCACTTGCAAAGAACTATCTTCACTATATTGCACTATATACCATAAAGCAGAATGCTTAACAAAAGCAGAACTTGCAATGAAAGGGAAAAGTGAAGCCAGTTGCCAAAGCCAAACTTTTAATTTGACTTAAAAATCAATCCATACAAACCTGAAGGTTAAAAAGTTACATACAAAGACAGTGAAATTCTGTACTTTGTTGCTACAAGAAGTTACGGATGTAGATAAAATCAGCAAGCTAAAAAGGGATTACAAGAATTCATGGATAACAGGTTCTTAAAAAAAAGTAATAATAAAAGAACTCAACAGCCATATTCCAAACCATCTTGAAACAGACGATGGAGTCTAGCGTGCTGCCAGGGGAGCAGGAAAAGGGATCCCTAAGTGGTTGTAGGTAATTTCTTCCAAGCAGTTTCTCCTATTGCTACTCTCCCAGACAGAGCATAGGACTGGATCAACAATTGATCTGCCCCAACAAGACACTTCTCTCATCTTTAATGCTACTCTAATATTGACAGCTCTCTAGTTCATACAAAATGTTAACTCCTTCCACATAAGGGAATCCAACAGCTCTGAAGTTTCTCATTTAAATTACACACCCTGTTTTCTTTGTTTTGTTATCACTAGAGTTAAATCTAAGACAGGAAGTGAAGTCTTGCAGATCAAGAGTAATTTTCTATTGTTTTAAATAGTCAGAAGGAAGTCACATCTTATTTAAAGAGCCACACTGTCCAGAGATCAACACTGGAGAAATCTTCACAAGTTTTCTTTATTTAACCTGACATTAAATTTATATACAACAGCTTTCAAATCTATTTGCACAATTTCATAGGTAATCTATTGCTACACTACTCTTAATATACTCTTATCTAATTTTTCATAACAAAGCAATCAATTTCAATCAAGTTCCTAAATGCCCTGTCCTCTAGTTATCAGGCAGAAGCAGAAAAGCATTGCTACATGACCCTCTAATAGCATGTTACCAGATGTAAGAAATTAAGAAATTTAAAAAGACAACACACTGAAGTACCATGCAGACTGACTGAATTTCAGACAATTAACAGATCCATGCATTCATTCCATGATGAAACTGTGAAGAGTTCAGTATCTAAATTTTTCACTGAAGAAAAAAAAGAAGGGAAAAAAAAAATTATGAATTCTTCTCCAACAGGCAAAAGCAAAGCAGCACACATATGTAGGTTAGTGACACTGTTGTCCTTCTTTACAGGATAGATGTGAACAATCTTGTCCCCATTACTATCATACACACACAATGTTTAACCTCTGTGGTAAGGAATTATCCAGGAAAAGCGCTTCCACTTCCAAAAGCCTCTAAACAGAACAAGAAAGCTGAATGCAGTGAACTTTATAGGCTTCTAGAGGTATACTGCCTACAGTTGTCTTAAGAATTTTAAAGCAAAACTAACCATGTAAATTATGGTCTCCCACATCTCAGCTCCCCCACAGCTACTAAAAGGATGGGAAGCCTGCCAATACTATCACCTTTAACTACTCAATACCTATACAGCAGTGCAGCAGGTCTGGCTAGACAAAGTCAAAAGAGAAAACTGTTCTTGCTTCAGCTGGAGAGCTAACAATAGATGCAATGCATTCCACGGATCAAATAGAGCTGCAAATAATCCCAGCTTTTTTTCACCATGGTCACACGGGGGTACACAGGCTGTCACTGAACTTCTCCCCAAACTGGGGAAATACTACAGGAAGTCTTGATGCTTCTGCAGCCTGCAGCCACTTTTTAAAATTGCTTTTTAAATTATAATCTCTGATGATGAGCTTAAGCAAATAGATTATAAAGCTGAATCTTGAGCTGACCAAGCCTTGTCTAAACTGTAGTTCAAGACAAAAGCTCCCATTTTAGACAAGAATCTGTTTTGCAAAGATATATCAAAGTAATTTTTAAAATTCAAACTACCTTTAGGAGTGATACCTCAAAGTTTGTGCAATTAATACAAGCACAGAAAAAAAAAAATCTTTAAAAGGTAAACCAAACATTTTTTAATAGCATAATATTTTTTAATTGTCAAAATGAAAAACAATGTTCAATAATAATAATGGTTAATTCAAAAATTTTAAGGCAGGAATAATGGCAAAAAAGCAGATACACAGTTTTAGACAAAAAATTACTCTGCTTCTACTTTTCACAAAGCTTGAAATAATTTTAGCAAGTGCTAGACATCACTCATCAGCATTTACTGAAGTTTAGACACAGCACAGATCCAGATAATTTAGCTCAGTCAAAAGAACTGTTGTTTATTAAGCTTAAGTTCCAAAACCCTGAACTGGGCTAAATTATTGATGTAAAACACAGAAAATAAGGACAGTTATGTGCATTAACACAAATTTGAAAACTCCACTACCAGTTAAGTCCTCTTAACCCTATCACATTTTTTGGTAGCTGCTCCACAACCTCTGGGCTACAAACCCCAGCTATAAAGACAGCCTTAGGGATGTTCTCCTGCTCATCCCATCTACAGCTATCTGTAACCCTACAGTAATCGTCTAGAAAGCACCCTTGGCGAGTTAACAAAAAGACACTGACTGCCAAGTGAACAGAGAAAACTTTTGTTTCATTAAGAATTCCACTGACAAAGGTTTAAAATGCAAGTATCTATTTCACATTTTAATTTGTGCCTTTGCTGGCCCTGCTAGTTAAGAGGTACAGGTGAGAGTGAAAAGCAGCACTCATTTTTTGAAAGGAATGTGATGCTACTGCTAAGAAAAATGGTCACTTACCTCACACCTCTGGATTTTACTCAGTACAGTAAGTTAAATTCTTTCTGTACATACATTTGCTAGACCTGGATGAAAAGACTGGACACTCTTCCCACTCCCATTCCCCTTCTGATCTGTTCTTCCCTATTATCTATGAAACTTTTTTAACCTAACATCCAATAGTGAGACAAGCAGCATGAAGCTACTCAAACCTAAAGATACTCACCGTGTACAGTAGATTAAAGAAATGCCATGAAGAGACTGTAACTACAAATAGTAGCTTGTTGCAACACAAAAGGAAAGCAAAATAAAAAGGTTTCCACATTTTTGAGCCAGTTTACAGACTGAAGTTGTCATACTGACAGTTTTTAAATGAAGTATCACCTAGTTTCTAGAAGTAATCCATGATTACTAGTTTAAAAGCTTATCCCCTAAGTGTACCAAGTAGCTACACAGAAAATTAGTACTTGATAACACCATGTAGCAGTATTTCCAACACTTTCAGGCTGCTATGAAACACAAATAAGCCATGCACAAAGGCGGCAAACTGTGCCTATCTTCTCAGGTAGTATTTTTGCTTGGTGCAGAAGCCATGACTACAGATAATTACACCCCAGCAAAATTAACTCTCATGGTACAAAACAAAACAGCTTCAGAGATTTATTTTCAAGTAAAGCATTTTGCTCCAAAAACAATTAGCTTATACCGGAGAGGAACATGCCAAGTCACAAAATACTCTCTAACGTATCAGACTTCCTTGAAGGTTTTTCAAGTATGTAGATTCCCGTTACAACAATATACCTCATTCTGATAAAAACCTGGAGTTTCTCCTGAAAGTCAGCAAGTTCAAGCATATTTGACTCAGTACAGAACTTGGCTACAGTCCACTGTAGCAAACAGCCACCTGGGTCAAACTGAAAGAATTTTAATCAGGCACCTGCAACACACAGGTACTGGGGTAAGGGAATGAAATCAGAAGCATGCTATGATTGTCTGACTATAGCAAGATGAGTTTATGGTAAAAAGAGGGTTCTTCCTGAAAATCCAATCTACTCCCCTCTTTTAGGTTATTATCAGTAGAATGTATCCCAACATCCTACCTCAAAAACTGCTACACCCTACTTGGATCCCAAGAGGATAATCCTTCTTGACGCCATGCCTTGAACATTACAAGGGAATCTCATACCATTCTCCCTCTTTATGCTTTAGTCTTTTTTTTTGCAGTACTATTAGTGATGTTAGCAACAGATTGATGCTTTTTACAAAGCTCATGTTTTCAACTGTGTAAAAATTTGCAAGCTTCGACCACGACAGCTACTTTTTTGTATACTTTGTGTCTGCATTTACTATGGATTTTTTTCCCCCCCATGTGAAAGCCCAAATGTCATAGCTACAAGCCTCAGTTTTCAAAAGACAGCAGTTGTTGGGCTAACATTGAACAGATCCCATTCCAAGCTGAGGAGACTCAGCAAAACTTTCCCTGAAATTACTACCACTGTATTTTCAGCTAGCATTCAGCACATCAGACCATGGAGAGATGTCAGTCAATCTGCAGAAGCCTGTGGCCCAACAGTTACCTCTCGGATGCAAGCTCCTGAATGGGGAGGAAGCAAGCTGTCAGGTTTATAAAGATGTTATACATAACTTGAATCATAAGAAAAAAAAGCAGCACTAAATATTAGTAAAAGCCTGCTAACAGATAAATACATCTCCAATATTACTTAAGAACTAATGTCAAGTAAGTTTAATTTCCTCTAGGTCTTCTGGAGTCCTATGCTAATTACCATAGAGAATTAGCAGATGCTGTAGTATAGCTTGGTTCTTGACAGAATTTACAGGACATTTTCTAAAATATACACAAAAATTACTGTAAGGAGGGCAGAAAGGAGTTTTGAAAACCACATTCAGATAGCAGCTATCAATGCTACACTCAGAGAAAAGTGCAGTTTTGTGATGTCTGTGCTGCAGCAGAACCATAAAGAGAAAGAAGAGCTTGCTATCATCTGAGTGAACAGAAGGCCGAAAGAAAATGCAAGCAGAAGGGAGAACAGGGTAAGAATTCCGAATAATAGTGGCATACTGGAAAAGCAACTGGAGGCAAAAAAAATGTTCAGGTCTACACTTAGATATATTCCAGTGAGCAGTTGTAAATCAGTACATGACAGACTAGACAACAATCAGCCTTGGGTTCCAAACTATGTAGACCAAGGGGAGAGTAACAACTAGCAGGAGGTCTAAAAAAGAGCCCACAGTGAAAGATTAATGAAATTTGTGATTTTAATCCTGAAAAGACTTAGGAAAAATATAAATCCTCACATACACTAAAGGTAGCTTCAAAAAGAAGAATAAACTGTTATCTACTGTCCACAGTTAATGAGCATAGAAGCCTTCATATACAGAAGGAAAGATTTAAGTCATGTAGTGAGACAACTCCAAAGATCACTCAGAATGGGAGTAAGCTTCCTGATAGAGACAATAACATCTCAGATTAAAGATACATTTAATTGAGGTGCCCAAACTGCAGTCCACAGACCAGAGTCTGCAAGAAAAATCTGCATGCCCATACTGCTCCCTGGCACTGGTTTTCCCCAGAGCCTCCCACAATACAGCCTGACAGCAGGTAGAGTTATTATGAAAACCTTGCTGTTCAGAAGGTAACACAACACCTCCCTCATTGATAACCAGGCCTGCATCTGCCATGTAACCAAAATACATGAAAGTGACCCATTCCATCATTCATTACAGAGCAGCTGCACCTCCAGATTTCTAAAAAAGTCACCTGAGTGGACTGCCTCATTATACAAGACAGGTGAACATCACCTGTCTTGGTTATATGGTAAAGGAGAACTCAACATCGATCAATTCAAAGCATTTTCAGAAAAAGCCCCATGGTCTGACTCACACAAAATTCTAGAACAATGACTTAAGTGTCAAGGATCTTCCTAGTCCTATCAAAAACACTGATGAATAAATATTGATCTTAGTTTGGTTGAAGCTAGTGACTGATTAAGCACAGTATAAGCAGAACATAGAATTCCTGGAGTTGCTGTGGTCCTCTCTGATAAGTGCACACTGTTGTCACCAGTCTCTCAGTCTCCTTCCTGTGCATGCTCTACCAACAGGACCGGAACTAGCAAGAGATACAGTGATTTTAGGTAGTACATGTGGTTGAGAATCTTGCTCTTCCAAAGCTATGCTTATTTCAAATATTAGCACATTATGTTTGGTTTATTCTGTCAATTTTTAATGAATATGAGAAATTAAACTGTAATATGGTTAAAAAGTAACCTCGGGAGTTCAAAAAAAGTAAGAGTTATGAACAACTACAAGTGCTGGTTGCTTATATGAGAGAGAAAGGAGTGACCATTTAAGTCTTAGTTATATACTTACTCCTCTTGCCCCTCCCATCTTTTTTTTCCCCTCAGACTACCTCTGACTTAGGACAGATGTACTAAGAAATGAATTAATAGCTCACAGGTTTCTTCATTATTCAATGTGTAGTGCACATTGTAATGCACACACATTATTCAAAACTTGTTCTAAATACTAAATTCAGAAGTTATTCATAATTTAAGCACAGTGTCATAAAATACAGCATTTGACAGCTTCAAACTCAAACACTCTTTAAGAAATTGGCAAAAGATGGAAATTAAAGGGAAAACATACGGGAAGTTGTTTCCTCCACTGGAGAGCTGAAGCACAATAACAGGTGTACCAAGTCATCTGATGATGATCATTTAATCCAAGATGATCTAGGGCCCTTTATCTTCAGGGGCCATATAATGCTCTCTGTGCTTTGCAGGATTAAGGTACATGCTCCATAATGTCACGTTTTGACAGATCAGGACCACACTCTTAAGTTAATCAATAAAAAACAAGCCAGGACACAACTAATGAACATCCTTGACAACTCTGAACAACTCAACCAGCACCAAAGGACAGAACTCTTTGAAAAATAAAAAGCAGTCAGTTCTTGCAGAAAACAGAGCTGAAACCATGAAATCACCTTATCTTCAAGCAGTTCCGTAGCTTGCTCATTACTTTCCAACCTCTGCAACACAGAAAGACAACCTAAACCCCTCCCCCCACAAAAAAGCAGCTTTCAAACCACAATTTAATTATTTCTGCAAACGAGAATTGTACCTCCTTTGTAAGAGAGGAAAAATAAACCATCATCATTCACATGCTTCAACATCCTTTTTACATAATCAGTGCATGTAGTGTACGCATATGGGTGTTAATGACAAAGAGCTGGTAGGCTAATGTGACTGAGCACATGTACATAAAGAACGTATTCATTTCTTTTCAAAAGCCAAAGAGAACTTTAGACTACTTGTATCAAACCTACAGTATTTGCCCCAATTTAATTTCAATTTTGGGGGGAAGATGACAGATACAAAAAGCTGAATGCTTTGTAATAGCCCTATTTATAGCAGCATAGCACCTGAGCCCCCAAAAAAGAAAACTGAAATAGTATGCACTTACCCATAGATTGACTACTTTCATCTGGCAACCATTAACATAGAAATGGATTGTTGCTTTACCTGATGCATCTTTTTGCTCCTTTTCAATTGTTATTTCATTATACTATGAAACACAACAGTACAAACACCTCAAATTAAAAAAAAATATATATTTTTAAACAGTGTTTGTTCCGAGTTGCTAATTTTTGCTCTCAATCTTTTGCCTCTCCATCCCAAAGTAATACTTTTAAAATTTCTGTGGAGATTTTCTTTAGCCCTGGATGCTGTCAGCAAAATAATAGCTGTTACCGAACTTGGAGGAAAAAGGAGAGGGTGAGCTACATGATAACAGAAATTAAGAGATTACTCCCATGACATTACAGTTGGATTTAGGGTCCAAATAGGTAATAGTGGAGGGATAGTTTAAAAATTTGAAGATAAAAATAAATTGTTTAGTATTTTAAAGCACTTAACTATTAAATGCTCTTTGTTCAACAACCAGAGCATTTTCAGAACATCCGTTTTCTACTTTGATTTCCTTTAAGATTCACCTAAGTAGCCTACCAACACACTACTTACAACTTACATTTCAAATTTTCCCATTTCTTGTGTATATTCTAGAACTCCTCCATTCCACACATTAAAGTAAGTTGATTTTCTTCAAGTTACAGACAAAACTGTTAGCTTCACAATTGAATTACATACTGCTCCCCCCCCCACCAAGAAGAGGGGGCAGTTTTACAAATTCCTACTGTTTCCTGTAACAAAACTAGCTCATCACAGCTTTGAAAGCTACAGGCAGAATTTGCATTCTCGCCAAGCAGTTCTGCAACAGAAGCAGAAGCATTTTCCCAAAACAAAAAGCAAAAAGCCCCCAAGCATCTCCATCCATGTCTTTAACTCATTTCTCTGTAACACAGCTCAGGTCTGACCTCACCAAATATAGAATGCTGTAATAATTTTTTCAGGTTGCATCAGGTTCTCTCTTGTGTACATAGAGAAACCATTTTTAGGTCTGCTTGGGAACAGACATGCAATGCTCTGGCATTAAGCTCTGAATTAAGCAGCAGACTACAAGAAAGAAAACAGTATTATTTAAGGCTCCTTGCTCCTTTAGTGATGCTTTATGTATTACAGGAATCCTCTAGGCAAAATGAGCAAGGGGACAGTACTGAGAGATGTTTTGAATCTTTCCTAACTTCAATTTGATTCTTCCTTTAGACCTCTGCTTTATTAAGAATCATAGAAGCCACACGTAAGTAAATTTACAATAACATTAAAAAAACCACTTAAAAATCTGCTTCAGACTGGCAATTTAAAGAAATGTTAGACAACGGCATATTCCAATTCTAAGAGCAGAAAGAGAGACAGTATTTGACCTGCTAATTTTAGTATCTAACTTAATTTCAGCTTAGATGTTGTAAATTGGCTTTCAAAACCCACAATAAAAATTCAGAGAACTGCTTAAAATAACACAAATCAGTATACAGGATAAACATCATAGCACATCAGACACAACGCACACATTTTATTCTTAAAAGCACAGTATTAAAAATCCACAGCTTTCAAGTTTCTGAATTCCAGTCATCTATATCGCATGACAGCCTTTGAAGCAGAGATCAAATTAACAGCCTTCTAGCTTTCAAATATTATTTTTGCCTTCTTTTCCACTATGGAAGTCTAACCAGATTATAAAATAATGCCTTACCAGATGCTGTCATTAGTCCATTACTTAATTATGGGTTCCAGAGCTACAGAAGGTAATTTTCCCAAACATGCCCTAAACATTTATTCCAGAATCCATCTAGAAAGAAAGTAAAAATGTTTGAATGCTCAGATTGGTTGGTTTTACCACTGTGAGGAGCAGGGAGGGGAGGTATGAATATATTCAAATATCAAAGTTATTTCTAACCATTAAAAAATAACTGGATCTTTAGGTTTAAAGATTCATATAATGCCATCTGCATTAACTTTCTCTGCATCACACTTAAAGGTTTTCAGAATTCACAGCCTAAGATTTTTTCCATATAAGAAATTTCTCCCTTTTGAAGTCTTAACATGTTGCTTGGCAATATCATCCCACCTCGGGGATGATAACCACCACCCCTTTTTGTCTGGTCGGAAGCCTGATTGTGTTGCACAGGTGTCCCATCCATCTGAAAACAAAGAAAGCCTCTGCAAGTACACTGACGTCACCACAGCTACAGTAAGCACCAGAATAGAAACTCGAATATATACTTCATACTACAGTCCTACAGGAAGTAAGAACCATACCCTCCTCTTAAAGTATAAAATGAACGTGCAGAGATATGTGCCGGGAATACAAATTTAATATATCCTGTTCTAAGTGACATTCTGTTTGTTGCATAGCAACGGGAATCTACTGCAGAAAAACAATATGGAACTTTTTTTTTTCTTGCCAAGCTACAATTAACCCCAGTCTTCCTGAGAAACAGAACATCCACATTATCTTCGTCGCCAATCTAACCGAAGATGCTATGTCCAACACTTCCTCTGTTTCACATTAAAATGATTTTGTACATTTAAAAAGGTTTTAAGGTATGGTGCTGCTGAGAGAAAATTCATTGCTATAGTGCATATGGCCAGCAACGTTTTAATTCTATAGTAAAGTCCAGGAAAAAGTTCTGACACATAATATACATTCTTAAGTATCGAATGCTTTCATCATTTTATACCAGATATTTGTCACACTATGGAAAAAAAAAAAAAGATTGTGAATTCTGGAAGAAAAGCCTATAGCTTTATTTCTAAATATTTTTGCTTTGTTATGTTTGTGTGTGTTTGTTTGGGGAGCTGGTTTTGTTTTACAGGAAAATTAATAGAAGCATTAACCCAAACTGCTTTGTATTTAAGATCTGTTAAGAATTATGAAGCTAAACAATGTGTGGACATCAAAACTATGTCCCTCTTAACAGAAGAAAGTTTTTTGAAAGACAGTATAAGTTACATTAAATCCCTCCCCCTCCCCCAAAGAACTGCAAAATGATCACTCAGCTGTTTGGGAAAGTGATACATTGACACATCTAAGTTATATGAAAATGTGAAACAACAAACTGGGGAGGTTCCTCTCCGTTTTTTGTTTGCTTTTTTAAGCAGCTTCCTCATTCCCAGACTAGACCGTGGTAAGCTTCCTGAGACTTATAACCAAAGCATCTAATGACTGGGCTTTGGGGCAAGTCCACTCCGTACACTCACCCCAGCTGCAGAGATATTTGAATACAGGGAGCTCAGTTCAATTCAGGAGAGAGAAAAAAAAAAAAAAGAAAAAAAAAAAAAAAAAAAAAAAAAAAAAAGAAAGAAAAAAAAGAGGAGCAAAGCAAGGTTTCAAATATATGCATGTTGAATACTGAAACTGCCACTACATAAATCACCAGACCTGAAAGCATTCCAAAGAATTACACTAACAGCTCGGTCTTCATCCTAACATCGCTTACAAAGTATTTGCAATTTACTCAGAACAATAAGTTAAGGAGAAAAGTTATGAAGGCCTTACTATATAAGGCCTAGATAACATAAAGTATACCATTAACGAGCAAGCTTATAATCACTTTACAAAACAAAACAGCTAAGGGTTTCTTATAGCATACACTCACTTTTGTCTCTCTCTATTCACAACTAGTGAAAGGACGAGACAAAAATCACATATGCAATCATGGTGAAGATTGTGCATCTAACACTGGGAATCCTAAACAAGCGAACACCTTCATCCACAGGCAGCACACAGAGGGTAATGGCACACAGTAGGAGCTGGGGTTTTTTTATTGTTGGGACAGGAAGGAGGTGCAAGAAGGGAGGCTGCTTGTTTTGCATCCATCTACCCAAAGAATAGGATACAAGTGACTTAAAGGCAAGATATTCAGAGTATTCAGAACTGGCTTAACTGTAGACTCTCCTATCTTGTGATGACTAACTACAGACTTCAACAGGGCAAAAATAAAATCCTATTATCAAATATTGTTAAGCATTAGTCATGTCTAAAGATGCAACCCTTGCAATGCAATCCACTTTTATGTGCATCTTACAGATTTACTAGACACAACCCACACTATTGACAAAGACCACATCCCCATAAAAGTAACAACAGACGCACTCTTCAAACAAGTCACTCTGAGCAGTTCTTCTTTTTCCAGTGATTCCCAGGTCAGATGCTTCAAAGGGAGATATACCTTTACACTTTACAGAGGAACAGTAACATCTGAAAAGTATTTTCATAGTCCTACATTTTGACATTTTTCTCTGTAATGCAATCTCCACTTCCTTTATGCAGACTTCATCTTTGCAGAGTAATGCAACAACAAATGGCAATTTCAACAGTATCCTACAGCTGCTTGCCTGGTTTCGAGCACCTGATTCCTTATTCTTTGAAATAAGAACTATACCAAATATTGCTATGAAGTCAGACATCAAAACTATGAACTATCTGTAAGAAAATAAAACACACAGTAACATTTACCTGTATCTGCAACATGCCTGCAACAATCCACACAGTACAAAATCTCCACATGGTGTCTCCAAAGAATTGAGTAACTTTCTCAGGAACTCAGCACTTGAATGTTTGAAAGCTTGCCCGTGTCCTGTTCCCCACCACTGCAGCAGCTGATCTAATAAAAGATATTGCCTCTCCTTATAAAACCTTTGTCTTGTTTATATCCTTAGAGCAACAGAGCTACAGCAACAGTATACATAACCTGCAAGGCAACCTTCATGTTTATCTTACTGCCATCCATTTGTGGATTTAGCTACCATTGGAAACAGTGGCAATTACAAGAACATAGAATTGTTCTATCAGTGAATAGGAAATGTAGAGCAAATAAAAACCATACAGGAATACATTTTGGTTTTAAAGTTGCCTTTATAGCATGCCTAACCAAGATGCCTGAGAGGCACTATGTCTCCCAAAGTTTATGAAAAGACTACTGAAAGGTATTGCCAAGGTACAAAAAGAAGCCCCTGAATTCATCAGTCTAGATTTCTTCACCTCACAACTTATTTGTAAGGACAGATGTAAAGTTCAGCATTAATAATTTTGAGAATAATTCATATACAATGCAGTTAACTGAGCTGATCACTAAAGTAAAGGCTACTGGACTCATCATACTGCATTGTGGGAACTAGAGCAATGGTACTACCATAATCCTTGAGATTACAGCTCAAGATCTCTAGGGTGTGGAATTTGTTTAATTTACTACTTCTCTGTATTTGATGCTTTGGTTATCTTCCTCAATCTCAAGTCAAAATTTTCATCTAAAACCCAGTACTCCATTTTCACTAAGTAGTTAACCCAACAAGATGACTGAAATGCTACAAAATCTCATTCTAAGTTCTTCTCCAAAACGTTTAACGCTGAAGAAGCAGAAGTACTGGATTCAACTTCTGCTTCAGTTTATTACCAACAACTTACAAAAGTGCTCCAGCCATTCATCTGCTCTTCTATGCATGGTTAGACATTCCCCACTAGCTTTCAAAAATGAACCTATCTCTTCAGTATTCTCTTAGTCAGGAGAGCAATGAACATGTTAGGTCTTTCATGCCTTCACTCACCCCTCAAACGGCAGGCTCTAAGCAAAAGTAGTGACTACTAGATACAGTGACTACTGTCTCCATACTCAGTTTCAGAGCAGGTGGTTCCCACCTGACTAGGAAGGCAGTCCTGTTTTCAAAATATGTTGATTTTGTATACATACACACACCGAAGGGAGATACAAAGTATCAGCCTGAGCATTCTACTGCCACACAAGTGATTTAACTAAATATCAGTGTATAACAATGAATTAAAACACCTTCTGGAGTTCTGACTATAGTCAGAGACTTCCATCAAAGCAGGATTATTCTGAACTCAATAAAATGTACCTCTAAACCTAGTTCCTACTTCATTTTTTTGCTACAGTAGTACATAACTACAATCAAACTGTACCTGCTCCTAAGTAATAGGTTCCATGATTCGACTTACACATTCAAATGCTGAATTTCAGCACTCTTCATTTTCATAACAGTGCTGTCATTCACTACTTCCATTTATTATCTCTGCCATAATTAAGTTCATTTGGATTAGGTTTCACTGTTTTGTCAGTCTGGCCACACCATATATTTCAGACAATAAATAAGAATGTTTATTCTTAAATTGTAAAGTCCATTAAACTTAATCCACAGTAGTCAATTGCAGTTTTCTAAAAAAATGGGCTTTGTAAATGTGTTCAAGAAGACAGTACAAGTTTTCTAGTAAAGCTTCGCTGTGTTCAATTTTAAGTACAAATCCAACAAGTTAAAAAAAAAAAAAGACTCTATTCTATTAACTTAGACTTAAGGCAGCTACAGTGAAGAAGACTTGTAGTAAGCAATAGCAGGGGAGAAGCTTATCAATTATTAGAACAATTAATTAGGAGTATCTGAAAAAAAACCCAACATTTGCCTCTAAGACCTGTATTGGCACAGAGCATTTTAAAATGAGGCAAAACTACTTCAGACCCAGTTACTTGGATTTTTATTTCTTAAGTTAGAAAACTTCAAAGTTAAAATAAGGCAGTGCAGCCATTTCTAAAACTGAACAAGCGATGGAAAAGTGGCTTTGCTCCCATATTAATCTCATGGGAGATATCAACAGCCCAAGATCACAAGGTAGTTTTATACAATTCATAAGGACTGGCAGGGAAAGGCAGGGGGGTAATGAGGGAGTGAGGTAGGTACCATCAAAATTTACTTATATATATTGAAGATGTTCAACAAGTCTTGCCTGACTTCTGTCTCTGCTTCATTTACTTTTAGCTACAACAAAAAGTCTTTTTTTTTTTTTTTTTTGAATCAAATATAAGTAGTACATATCTTCTAGTTTTTCTCAATACTACAGCATTCTTAAAACCTAAACATGTCTGGATATTTAGAGAGCTGGCACATGTATTTCTACACTGCTAAGTGGAAGCATGCATGAACTGTCAAGAGCAATTCTAGATGAAAGGTCAAAGTAAAGAAGGAAATAATATCTGTTTCATAAAATAGATTTGCTCTCTAGTAATGAGAGCAAATTACACTATCCAGTGGTTCAATAACCTACTTCTATAATAGTTCTGCATGAAATGCACTGGCATGGCATGAAGCAGTCCTTATTACCAAGTATTTCCAATCACATGCCTAAGGCAGCGCTGAGATACGTCATTTCAGGCATAACTATGCTAGCAAAGCATCCACTGAAACAGGTGCTGGAAGAATAATCCCTCTCCTTTTTATGGAAGTGCAGAAAAAAAAAAAAAAGGCTTTTACACTAGTGTGGTCTGAAGTAGTACACTAAGTTGGTCTTCGTTTCTGACCTCCAACAACAAACAGCCCTGAATCCAAGTCAAGACAAAACCTGTACATGCCCTTCCAGAGAGCATTCCTGAATCATACACCATCCCAGACTGTTTCTAATTTTTAAAGGCTGACAACATAATTGCTAAGATGATCATAAATAGCTTTTTCTAAAAGAATTGTATTCTGATTTGTGCACCCTCCATTCACACAGTAATCTTTAAAAGAATTTTTACTATCAAAACAATTCAATAAGCTATCCAGAGACCTCAAGGGCAAAACAGCTGCCAGATTCCAGAGCAGGTGGGCAGAAACAACCTGTACAAAAATGACTTGCAACTGTCACAAATAAACTGCTAGCTAAAGACTGCACTTCTATCAGACAGATGACTTGGTCCAGTGTACTTAAGAACAAGGAAAGTAACCTGAATTCCTGTATCAACCTGAAGAAGAAAAAAAAATAACAAAACCAAAACCACCAACAAAACAAACACACACAAACACAACCCTGCCTACACCACCAATTTCACTCTTGAGGAAAGAGCAATTTTAGAAGCTGTATTGGTTGCAGTTACATGTATCCAGTCTAATTTCACTGCCTGCTTGGACTTCCAACATTTTGTCAAATACTTCTCAACAAAATTAACCTTTCTACTTCAAACACACTATTCATGCAAGTATTAAAACTAAAGACATGATTCCAGAGTGTCACCCTATTGATGTACACAATAAATTAATGCCACCACTGAATTAATGGCTTTGCTACTCTGGTATTTTACTACATTAAATTAGTGCAGTAGACCAAGCTGTAACTACTGTGACTAAAACAATGCTCTTGTATACCCACTTTTCTGAAAACCCTAGCAAACACGTGTGGGTTCCTTCAAGAATTCTTAGTCCTAATGGAGGTATATTTTTTTATTACTTCTGCCATGGACTTTCACTTGTATTAAAGACGTAAGATACCATTGAGTATGGTACTGGATTTCTTAGCACAACATTTAAAATACAATGAAGACGAAGACTAACTCGGGCACAAAATACACTGACTTTTAAATGGTAACATGAATTACATTCTAAAGTGACATACTTGACCAGAAAAGCTGCTGAATTTAAGTATACAGAAATTCTAATACAGTTTAGAGACCACAAATTTAGCTATCTTTTTACCTTAAAAACACAAGTGAAGATATGACATGGTTTTCTAAAAAGACAAAATCTTTAGTAATTTCACTGCTTGCCCTATCTAAATACAGAATGAATATTCACACACGATACACCTAGTAGCCTGTTGTAAACACAAGCAAATATACTGGGCTCTGGAAAGATGAGAATTTAGAATTCTAAAAAACAGTTTCTTTCTCAGTTCCTGTAACTTGGGTAATGAAATCAGACTAAGCAGTCTGCTTTCTGACTAGCACACTAATGAAAAACAATTCTTTCCCACACAAAGAAATTGATGTAGTAATCCCAAGAGAAGGCTGTACAGTTCAATTAAAAAAAAAAAAAAAAAGTCAAGTATCTTGGAAAGCTCATTTATTTTTATTGGAGTTAGCATCCAAAATGAGATAAAAAAAAAGATAATTCACCACAGAAGCTTATCAGCTTCTGTCATAAAGATTTCAACATAGACTTCAATAAAAGGCTCTTCACACATGTTCTTCTTGTACAAATATGATGGGAAGTTATGCTATTACTAGAACCGGGGCACCAAGTTGTGCCATTACACAGATCTCAACTACCTTCTCCCCCACCACATTCCAGTCAGCTAGTAAATAGAAACCTCACTGAATATACCTATTCCTGGATACCTATTATGAAGTGCATTCAGGAAACTGTATTAAGAGCAGTACTTAGTCAGCTAACCACAATACAGCAAGAGCAACAGGTGTTCACGGGAATCAGCTGTTTACCTAAAGTGGAGGAGAATGATACACACAAGCCCTTTTCAAACTGGCTCCTGAACTGAGTAACTCCATACTCGGCTAGACTGTTTAACTGGGATATTTAATATTCAGAGTTTATCGCAATGTAAAACTCCTAACAGATGCTACTCAAACAGCACATTATTTTAATTCAAATACAAAACGGACTTCTTC
Organism: Megaceryle maxima; assembly: GCA_024605025.1. Classification (NCBI taxonomy): domain Eukaryota; kingdom Metazoa; phylum Chordata; class Aves; order Coraciiformes; family Cerylidae; genus Megaceryle; species Megaceryle maxima. The sequence goes on from JANHGN010016037.1 coordinate 79,696, forward strand.
AAGAATTCTTGTGTATCGCTGATGTTTGTGTCATAATGCATTGCTGATTGCTTTATAATATGAAGATGCTCTTTAAAATGTTTACTGTTTTGACATATGGAAAACCAGTTTGCTTTTCAGTAACTGACCAGCTAACAGCCCGGGCAAGATGCGAGATCTTAGCACGAAATCATCAGAATTAGTTCAGGCTTGCGATGGCTTAAAAATGAGATCTCGCACATGTACGTGCCCAAAGGACAGAACAGAAACTGAGGGTATTTTTTCCCTATCTCATCTCAGAATGACTTCTAGTATTTATTTATGTATTCTTCGGAGCACCAACTGTATGCTTACCTGCAGAACAGCAATGGCAGAATGCAGTTTATTCATTTCAAAAGACCAACATACTGTGTCAAAAGTATGTTTTTACTATTAACTGCTAAGAAATGATACCACCTACAAATAGAGAAGATATATATGAAATGCTATATATGAAACACTTGTCCCGTTCACCTTATCACTCCTCACGTCACAACTTGCCTTGACCAGCAAATACACATTAAAAGACATCGCCCAAACAAAATACAGCATGAAGATATTGTTTAAACATGTTTCAGAAATATACCATCAACCATAGTCTAAACAAGTCCAATGAGAGAGCGTGCAGTGAAAGCTTGCCATTGTACTGGAGTCAGCCCAATTAAACAAAACTGAGTCAATATAATAGTGATAGAGAGAAAATACTTCTTCAACCACATCATTTTCCTAGCCTGTGTAGTTTAATTGGTATAGTTTGCTACTTTTTTCAAAAGGCTTGAAACCGAACATTCTTGACTAAGATTTCTTTGAAATACCCAATGACCATACAAAGCAGCCATCCTACTTGCAACATTTTTATTTTACCAGCTTAATGCTCTGCGCTCACAAGCAAGTAGAAAGTTTCAGACCTCTAATATATTAATTTACCCTTACTTATTAACTGCTTCAAGTCAACTATTCAAACATCTAAATAAGCAACCTAAGGGTAGGCTCAACCTAGGCACTTTCCTGTTATGCTGGTTAAGAGAAATATTTGTGCTCCCTCCAAGCTGGCAGAAGTCCTCACACACATACAGTTACATCAGCAAAAGAGCAGTCTTGCTGGTATAGCTAGCTTCGCTCAGCATCACCCGCACAATTAAAGTCCTTTTGGCCAGTAAGAAAGCCAAATTTATATGGGGCTTCTCAAAATATTTATGCCAACTCTTGGGAGATTAACAGCACTCATTGTATTAAAGACTGTCAAGATAATAATTAAAAAAAAAAAATCTCTGTTCAAAGGATTTGGATATGAACTGTAAGTTTTCTAAGTTGTAACTTTTTATTTGCAGGGTATCTGACCTCCACACAAGCAACATGAGTAAGTGAAAATAAATTATCGCAAGACAAAGCAAAGCTTAAAATAACACAGGACATAAATACCTACAGTTAACAAAGAAAACTAGAGGGAAATACAGGAATATGTTTCTAAACAAAACAGCAGAGAGATTGTTCCCATGCTTCCCGCTGCAATGCTACACTTTCCATTGAAGGTGCACACACATCGGGTTGGGAGGAACTCTTAAAGTTCAAAAAACGTAATTAGGATTTTACTGTAATTTACAGGGAATTCTAATGGCTCATCGGTTTTACACAGAAGAGGAATTTGCTCGTTTTCATCATACAAATCTTGCCGAGCCATACTCCAAAGGACCTCAAGACTTACAGTCATCTTTCAGACAAAGAAGGTTCAAATCCAACTGCAAGGCAGATAGTATCTTACCGTGGAAGAATAATAAGAAAAAAAAAGAAAGTCGGTTCCCCAGCTGTTCAACCGACGGACAGGCCTACAGGGAGCACAACGACCCCGAAGAGATAGAACAGCGCTCGGACTATAGACCCGCATTTCTCACCGGGTCCTGCACCAATCCAGAAAGAAGATTATGGAAACAGAACAGGCACTAAAAAGAGCTGGGAGGTGGGGGGGGACAGGCCAGGGAGGCAGAAAATCGCCTTCAAATCAATGAGCCGGCGGGTAGCCGGAGTCCCCGGCGGGCAGGCAGGCACCCATCTCCCTCTTTCCCTCCTCCCCCGACCCCCAGCCGCGTCCACCTCTGTGTTTACATCCGAAACCTCCAAACGCGACACTTTCTCGGCTGCCGAAAGGGGGATACCCCCCCTCGACGCCTCTTTATTGATTACACAGGGAAAAGCCCAGCTGCTGCTGCAATGCAACACGCACCGGTTAAGGCGAAGAGAAACGGGGGGGGGAAGAGTGGAAAAAAAAAAAAAAAAAAAAAAGAAAGAAAAAAACCCCAACAAAACAACCAACCAAGCCACCACTGGGAGAGAAAGAAAGGAAACGAGCGACCGGGGCTCACGCCGTGCCGGCGCGCACCGCCACGGCCAGCTCGGGGGAGGCGCCGGAGCGGGGCCGCCCCCCCCACCCAGCCCCGGCCCGGGCCCCACTGCCGCCCCCCGAGCGCAACTTCGCCGCCGCGGGGGACGGGGCCGGCGGGGCAGCCCCTCCCCCAGCCGCCACTAACAATGGGCCCCTCCCCCACCGCGGGGCTCCCCTCAGCCCCGGCCCTCTCCCCCTCCGCCTGCCGAGTGGCGCTCCTCTCGTTCACGGCTGCGGACCGTTAGAGGTGGGGGGCAGAGACTCCCCACCACCACTAACAACGACCACCGGCCCGCCAGCTCCGGGGCCGGCCCCTCACCTCATGGTGCTGCTCGGGGTCGGGGACCCGCTCCCTCGCTCGCTCCACTCTCTCCTCTGCCCCGCCCCGCTCCGCTCCTCGCCGCTCCGCAAGGGCCGGTGCGTCAACGGACAGAGAGACCCCCGGCCGCCAGCGCCTCCCCGCCCGTCTCTGCCGCTCCCTCCGCCGCCGGGCCGGGCCAGACCACCGCGGGGAGCCGGGGGGTGGGAGGGGACGAGAGAGGTGGGGGAAAGGGGC
>JANHGN010016038.1:0-38577 GCA_024605025.1 Megaceryle maxima
ATATAAGGATGCCCGAATTCCAGGGGGAAAGGCATATTGAGACCCTCAAAAAAAAGAAATTATTAAAAAAAAAAAAAAAACAAACAACAACAACAAAAACCACAAACCAAAAACAAACAAACAAACAAACAAAAAAGAAAAGAAAAAAACCCCACTTTCTTTCATATTCCAGAGAAAAAAAAAGTATTAAAACTAACTTATTACAATTTCCAAACTTATATAGAGCTCAATCATCTCTGTTTACTATTTCTATAGGTCCTATAAACTTATATATATTATTCATTGACTCTTGCAGGAAGAGACCAACCAGGAGGGTTTGAATTGTTTAAATTAGTTAGAGGAAAGCTGAAAGACAACCTTTGTGTTTTGGTCAACAGCCAGATGCATATGAGCCATCAGTGTGCCCAGGTGGCCAATAAGACCAATGGCATCCTGGCTTGTAACAGAAACAATGTGGCCAGCAGAACTGGGGAAGTCATTATGCACATGTACTTGGCACTGGTGAGGCCGTACCTCCAATACTGTGTTCAGTTTTGGGTCTCTTACTCCAAGAAAGACATCGAGCTTTTGGAATGTGTCCAGAGAAGGGCAGTGAAGCGGCTGAAGTGACTCGAAAGTCTTAAAAACTGGGGTTGTTTAGCCTGGGGAAAAGGAAACTCAGGGGAGACCTTATTGCTCTGTACAAAGGAGGTTGTAGTGATGTGGGAGTCAGTCTGTTCTCTCATGTAGCAAGCGATAGGACAAGAAGAGATGGCCTTAAGTTGCACCAAGGAATTTTAGATTGGATAGTAGAAAACTTTCTTCACAGAAAGGGTTGTCAAGCATCGGAACAGGCTGGCCAGGGTAGTGGTGGAATCACCATCCATTGAGGTATTTAAAAGACCTGTAAATGTGGTGCTGAGGGACACAGTTTAGTGGTGACCTGACAGTGCTGAATTAACAGCTGGACTTAGTGATCTTGAAGATCTGTTCCAATCAGAATGCTTCTATGATTCTATGACTTTATAACATGAAGTATTATAATAATGAACAGTTCACCTACTGCTGTTTTCACTTCTTTCTGCTACTGTATATGCCTTTGTCCTTGCTGTGAAATGGCCCTTTTATTGACTTCTGTAAGTACCTTCCTCTATTCCATCAGTTATCTCTTCCCTAGTTCAGCATAGGTTGAAATATGTTGGCTAAAAGGTGTAGCTAATCTACTGATCAGCATCCTATATAGGTATCACTGGGAAAGCTTAAGTGGATCTCTTCTGTAAATAGAAGGACACTGCAGAAGTGCCACGTTAGCAGTCATGGGACTTCCAGGGCTCTCCCATAAATATATTTGGAAACTAAAGAAAGCAATGTGTTGTTGCTGACATGCTGTATCAGCAGCAGTGACAGAGCACTTCAGGTGCTGTTGTGCTTGACAACATACAGAATAGCTTTGAAACTCCTGCAGCTTTCACAGACTTCAGCTGCTCTGCTCAGATCTAACTTATTAGTCTTTTTGCTGATAACTATAATGGCCTTCATTTTGGGGAATACAGAGCTGTGACTTGTATACTGATGCACTGTTAGGTACTGATCTTCCTTTATCTCTCTTAGTAAAGTAGATCACTTCAATTTGCATTTAAGGTCACTTCTTCAAACATTGAATAAACTAGATTCTGCACAAGCTGTCAAGATGCCTGTTTTTAAAATCATCATCCAGGATGATTTAAATCGGAAAATATTTACAGGTTCTGTAGTTGCCACAGCTCTATTCAAGGAGAGAGTAATGTCAAACAAATGATACCTGAGTACTCAAGAAATTATGTAAGTAAACAAGTAACTAATTAATAAGTAAATAATCCAGCTCAGTCTTCTTCCATATAAACGACCCCATAAAGTGCATAATCCAAAATTAAATAAGAGAAAAAAGAAAGGAATAAAAAAGAAAAAGAAAAAAAAAAGGAAAGGGAAGGGAAAAAAGAAAAAAAATTAAAAAAAAGAAGAAAAGAAAGAAAAAAAAAGAAAAGGAAAGAAAAAAAGAAAGAAATGAGAAAAGAGAAAGAAAAAAGAAAAGAGAAAGAAACCCCCATGATTACTGAGAAAAATGCTAATTTTAGCAACTTTAAATACATGCATCTCTTCTGGGATCTGCCACTGCTCTTTGTTTTGTCAGCCTGCAAAAATGAGACATAAACTTCTTATTCTTATCCTGATCAGGCCAAAATGAGCAAATGACTACAATAAAAGAATGCAATAATAGTACATTTGTCAATGACTTTTTATTTTTTAAAGATAAAAAAAGGTTTCTGAGAGAGTAAGTCCATAAAAGCAGCCTAATACACTTACTTATGTGGGGAAGTGCCTTATACTATTTTTAATTTCCCTGAAATCATTATACCTCTAGTCCAGAATATCTCCCTTAACTTTGACTCCCACCTTCTTGGGCTGCATTCATGGCTGGAAGGAGAGGGACAGCTACTTCAATTGGTATGGTGCACAACAACTGGAAAGAGGCATAATGTCAGCTACAGAAAATGAAACTAATTGCCAAGGATTATACACTTTGATAGTAAATCCTGTGACATGTCCCTGTCTCAGCTGAATGTAGAGGTGGTTGTCAAAAACTAGAAACATGTTTAAATTGGGTTTTGCAGAAAATAAGGAGTAAGGTTATCTCATGAATCCAATTTGAACAGAGATCTCTGACTTATTAACTGATATAAAATGCACGGATCCTCACGAATGGAAGTATTATCTAAGCAAAAACAATGAAAATAATGATTTTTTTGGTTTGGTTTGGTTTGTTTTTTCAATGGTTTAACGCTGGTGTGAGTGAGAGTAGAATTAAGTCAACTGCAGTACATTTATGCCTAAACTTCACCCTGAAAATTAGCATTTCAGAGAAAATACAAGCAGTTTTGCAGTTAAAAAAAATAAAAAAATAGAAGAAACAAAATGCGAGTCATATTATTGTCTTACTGCAGACTGTTTTAAATACAGGGGAAAACGTGACTGTGAAACTCATATCTGTCAGCTTAGAGCAAACGTATCTTACCAACTCTTGTAGAGCTTGTCTACTGCTGCCTAAGTACAAAAAAGAGTAGAATCATTCAGTTCTATTTTATCAGAGGAACAGAGCACTTTCTAAGCCTATTAGCTGAAATCATGTCCTGAACATTTAGTCTTTTCACCACAGTGAGTCAGAGAGTTTTATTAACAGTGAAAGTAGCTACAGCAGGTATGGAAAATCCTCCTTGATCTTACACAGATCAAAAAGAAAATGTTTATGCATTTATATATTTATTCAGGTATTCACTGTTGATGAATACCTCTCCAAGTGAATATTTTTCTAGGTGCAAGAATGGGAAAGACAAGCCTTCATTATTGTGATTTATTTGTGGAAAATTTAATGTGACAAGACTTGTTTATTTTACCATATCTGTTCTTCTATGCTGTACAGTTAAATATATCTTTCAGTTAGACTTTTCTTTGAAGTCATGTGGTAGACTTGAATGTCACTTCAATGACAATGTATTTTTTCAATGCAATTTTTTAACTTCACCAAAAGAATGATGGTTTATTACAGACTAACAGAAAATTTTCTGTGCGCTGCATGCTTGGTGTTTTGTTGCATAACACACAGTTATATCCAAGCTTCATCAACTGACAGACTTCATATACTACATCACTTTTTTAAGGTAGCAAATATATACACAAGGTCTCTACAGTAATTCAGATATAATTCTGATCATCCCTAAATGAGTGCTAAAGTTGTATGTTGATAACCAAGTAGTCAGTTCATCAATAGTATAAACTGCTGTCTCATGTTTGAGGAGTCACAATCTCACCTCCCTGCGTGAACCCCAACAGAAATTCAGATTTAGGTCAGTGCAGTATGAATGGGCTTTGAATAAAAAGAACAACTTTTGGCAACTGCCTAGGTAAGAGATTGCCTTCTTTCATCAAGTTATCCTTTAAAGGCAAGAGATAGATCTCTATATAGATAGATAAATCATTACATTGGTCATTATGGAATAACTGCAAGATACATTTGGCAAAACTATGCAAAATAGTGGATAAGTGAATAGATGGAAGGACAGAAGAAAAAATATTATAAAAAATTGAGTGTACAGTGATGGTCACAGAAATCTTAGCAAAAGGCTAAAACTATACAACCTTTTGCATAGCAACATAACTCATTTATGCCTAACACATTCTCTGATTATTAAATAATAAAACATCATCATCTCGTTTTCCCTCTCATTTCCAAGCTGGTAATGAATCAGATCTACATAATTTTCTAAAGATGGTGACAGTAGACTCTGAAACTGCCTTTTATTTTATAGACTTGTCTCTTCAACGTTTCAGCTTTCTCATTTTCCATCTCACCTGTATACACTTACAGACACTAATATTCTGTCATCACCTATTTGTTTTGACTTGGCCTCTCAAGCTTCTCATTGTTTGATTTCAAGGACTAAACAATAAGATCAGAGAGCTGAAATGTATGAAAATAAAACACTTGTAAAGAGTGTTGTTCCAAGCATTATTCTTTCCACTAAATATAATTACCTCTGTCTGAGTGGGTGAAATCTCTAGGTACAGACTGTGCTTCCAGATAAGCAATTTTTGACAAATCTGAAGCACAGACTTAATTCAATAGGAGCTGGAGAGAGTTTTGGCACTTTGACAGTTTGGTAGTTAGAAGCATCTTTGTGGACAATAATATACATTGGGTCTTTGAGGTTGGTGTCATGCATTGGTCATAGTCTCAGTCTCCTGGCTTGATCAGACTAGAAAAACACCATGACCATCAATAATCACTTATCCTAAATAAGAGTATAGGAAACCTGTGGCAACATGTCTGAGCATAAATGCAGGTCTGTAATGCACTAAGTAAGATGTTGTAATACTTAGAATTACAGCCAGATTGCATAGGTTTGAGACAATAAAGGAACTTCCACTCACCATGATTTCTCAGCTTTAAAGCTCAGGAGTCATTGCTAAACATACAGTAGGGGATGTAGGGACATGGTTGGAGGGGTGAGCTTATATTATTCAACTCCAGAAAATTTCATACTTTAAATTCATTAGTGAGGAGGCACATTATGTAACAGTCCAGCATTAAGATAATACCATTCAGTGAAATTATTCAACCAGTTTAGCTCAGCTAAGGAAACCTATAAGAAATAAAAAGAAACCAAAACATCTTTCTTTCTTTTTCTTTCTTTCTGCACAATTTTATTGTATATTAGGAACCAAACCTAAGAGAATTCTCTATTTTTATCTTGATAGATCTTGTACTTACCTTTTTGGTAGGACTAAAAGACAGTTGCCTCTTCATTTATTCCATTTGTGGAAGAGGTGAAGGTTAGACTCTTTCAGAGTCTCAGGAAAAAAGATAAATCATCATCTGTGTCTTAATATTCCTTGGTAAACATAACTTTCCATTAATTACCAAGAGACCCCATACCAACTGGAGAAAATACTCTCAGTGTCTAAAAAGACTATCAAATCTAGTTATGATTAAATTAATTATTTGACTTAATCATTTTTTAATGTCTGTATTCAATGAATAGATCTAGAGTTCAGAGACATACATCTTTCACAAACTAAGAATCTATACAACTTTAAACTTTATCATTCAGCTTCATCTCCCTAATGTAATTGCCTAGGCAGACTTAAAAGCTAGGTATTAGATAGAAGCTACCTTGTCCTAGAAACCAAATCCCTCTGACAATGCTTCAGCTTCCCAGATGTTACGGATAAAGACAACAGCAAGAAACACTGGCCCACATCCAAAACTTACAGTACTATTACTCTTTTATGTCTTTGTTGATGCAGAAATGATGCAAAACACATAAACATATCTGTTGAAGACCAGTTAACTGCTCTTCATGCATGGGCAGTCAGTCCACACAAACCAGACCCCGTGCAAATTCATGAACGTAGTCTGCAACTGAACAGAGGAGGTCATCATTTTTCCCTATATCTATATAGAACTATAAGCTGAGAGCTGGACCAGACATGAATTTGTCTGAAAAGTCAGAATTTCTAGAAGGCTGTGGATAGATCATGGTGGGACACAGTACAGTGTCAGCTGACAGGTGGTCTATCCCATTAATTTGATGGACACCTGCAACACTAATGCAGGATTCATCAATACCCTTGACAAGTTTTCAGAGCCTGTCCCCCTCACCAAAGTCATGTATTAAGTCAGCTTCAGCTCACGCCTCAGCTAAACAAATTGTCCAACAGCTAACTCCTCTGCTTTTGCAACCATAATTCAAAATTGCCTGGACTCAGCAGATAGTGTCTCACCTGTCCTCCTTTACATACCCACTCCTCTACGTGCTCCCTCTGCATTCCTGAATGCTAACTGAAAATTGTTTCCTCTCTTCTATCCACAAGAGACTCAGTTATCCTTCACACTCACTCCTGATTTCTGAAAAGTGACTTACCGAAGGTACATCTAAGAGTTCTTGAACTCCAGTGGCAGAACCTTTCAGTCTAGGAACCCTCTAGGATATCCCCTGTAAAGTCTATTATCTTTCTGCATTATCCAAAATATATACCTCTCTTAAAATCTACCACTCTCAAAGATACAGACAAGCAAAAGGTGCAAACATCTAGCCAGGAAGAAGAAGCAAACTTTAGCAAAAGTGGGGACCCCCACTGGGCCTTGAACATTGTGACAAGGATGGTCAATAGGAACTTCTAATAGTCCTAAGATCTAGCTTTCCCAAGAGTGTAAGATACAGGTATATGAGAAAAAACAGGCCCCTGTCCCATGAGTTTTACCAGAGGCAGAAGATACTGAGTAGTTGCTAAGACACTTAAGAAAGTGGTGGCCTATGCATAGACTTCTGAATCACGAGACTGGTGAGCAATATTAGGAGAAAACAAGGGACATATCACAAAAATAGAAAAAGCAGGAAATAAATGGTGCAAAAAGGGTCAATCTTTTTAAAAGCTTCTTTGTGCTCTGGAAATTTCTCTGGGAAGTGTGTGGCATCTATACTTTCGTTTTGATCCAGTGGAAGTTGTCCCCTCTTATGCCCTATCATTTCAAAGAAAAGGGCAAAAATTGGCCAGGTTCATTCTCAGTTGTCTTGCACTAGGGTCACAGATCCTTTTCTGCTTTGGTGACTTTGACAGGTTTTTTAGTCAGTCAAAGCTTTGAGGTAGGTATTTCTAGGACTTTTCATGCAAAACAAAACAAAACCAAACAAAACAAAACCAAACAAAACCCACTCGGAAAGAGCAAGAAGTCTTTAACCTTAAAAAAAAAAAAAATACTGAACTGATTGAAATATAAACAGAACATTTATTTTTTTAAACAAAGAAATTCCAAAATGGCTATGTTACATGGAATAGAAATAAGAATGTTTTATAACTAAATCGCCATGTCAGCAAAGGTGTGTCTTTGCCTCCAGGAGCAACTTCAGTCTAGTTTATAGCTTTCTCAGTAGCACCAAAATCCACAAAATCGTCCTGGTTGCCTGGTATTGCATCTCTTCTAGACCATCCCTGGAACGGTCTTTTGCCTTTGCAAGCTTTGTTGTTCTCATGAGAGAAGAAATCTCTAGCTCTATCTACAGCAGTCACCTGACCTGTTTGTCCTTGCAGAACATAGCCCACAAGAGAGGAACCAGAATATCAAATAGATACTGTTTATACTGTTCACTAATGTAACCATGACCCCTTTACAGTCAGAGGAAACAGATGTTGACTGAGATATGTGGAGACTTTTGAAGAAGCACATTAAATTATAGGAGCTAGGTTGACTGAAAAATATTCATCACAGACTCCCTTTGACTTCTGCCTGAGGGGTGGCTGATGCCCTAGGGACACAAGAGGTGGCAGGGAGATTAATAGTCCATGTCTGCATGGACAGGTGTATCTCACTTTAAGCAGGCATTACTATGTCACAAAATGAAAACAAGAAATATCCTGGGAACATCCTAAGTCTCATTAAGGCAAATATCAATGCAATCAGCCCAAGCTTTACAGATGATGTTCAAGTAACTGAGGAAAAAGCATAGATGAACTGGAGAAACACTGTAAAGAAGAGATCATTCAGAAAGCAGTCTGTGCAGACAGTATATAGTGGATTAGTAAAGTGTTATATTAAAGTGTATAAAAGATTTCTGAGCTAAAGCCACCTGCTGTACAAAAGAACAGGTCATTTCCATCCAAAAGATCTCTGCAGACCTCCCTCCATGCTGCACAGTGTCACCTCCCTGAGAAAACCTCAGGTTTTAATATTAATTTTTCCAAGATGTTTTTGTAGGTCATCTTATTCTAGAAGAATAAGATTTTTCTTTCCTCTCCCCTTGCATATGTTGTCTCTGCTTTTCTGTACTTCTCTCATAACATTTTCACTGTTGATCTAAAAAGTTTACTGACCAACAAATTTTGAAGCCAAAGAAAATATATTGTCAGGGTGCCACAAAGGCCATGTCCCATCCCACCAATGTAGACAGGAACAAGGAAGCCAGGAGGCATCAGGGCAGCCCCAGTCCCGGTCATTTGGCATGTCCCTAGGGATGAGAATGGGACAGGGTTGGGCTTGGATTTTGGCCCATGAGTGGGCCTGGCTCAGTGGGGTCCACAGCCAGGCAAGGCAGGGATATGAGGAGCTGGAGACATGCCCTACTTCAGCATCACTGAGCAGAGGCTGATTTCCCCAGAGTGTTTAAATGGAGTCCTGTTCCATAAGCAAGATTTGGGGAGCCTTAGGGGACAGGGATGGTAGGTCCTATGGTGCCCTCAGGGCCAGGAACTATACTTTCATAATAGAAACATTGTAATATTATATTTTTCTTTGTACCTTTTACAAGAACAACTGAATATAATTACTATTTTCCCAGACAATTAGGTCTTTTCTGGGAACAGTATTTTTAAAAAGAAGCTTTACGGTGGTTTTCAAAAAGCTTCAACTTCCTGTGGAGTGTTGTGTTATCCTTCCTAATACCTATACTAAAATCTCAGAACCATCAAAGGTGTTTTACAATTCATTAGTTTTATCACCTCTTCAGAAAAAGTTGTTTTAGAGATCAAAGAGAGATTTGAAATCCTAAACATCTGATAAAATTAAACCCAATGCTGTGTTAGAAGGTAGGGACCAGCCTCAGCAAAGGACAACCTATGCACATCACAAGTAGCTGACAGACAGAGTCTAAAGGGGGTTGTGATGGTAATGAAGTGGCAAGGGAAAAATCACTTAATCCACTCACTTTAAGGCAACAAGAACTAAAAGCTTTTCTATACTCCTTTCTGTTCCAGCTCCTTTCGCAAGGTGTTTTGATGTTGATGAGGAGGATGTAAATAAAGGGAAATGAGGACATCGTCCTTTCTTCTTTCATGACATGATGCAAATCAGGAAAAAGTGAATAATTATATGTCAGTATCTCTTACTGATAAACCAATAGGAAATACAATTTTATATTATATTATAAGCCCAAGTAAGGAATCTAATGATGATACAGGATATAGATTCACCCAGAAAGGTGTGGAGGGGTACATTCTCACTCAGAGAGATGAATAAATATTGTATACTAACAATTCCTTATAGATGAAGGTCTTGAACTGATTTTCTGTAAATCAGAGAAATGATGTTATAAGAAACCTGAAGAGCATGAACAACTTGTCTTTGGTGCATGAAAGGCTTATAAGACTTCACCGACAGAACACCAACACAAGGATCAAGTTATCAACAAACTTCATCATCATGAGTATGGCAGTTCTATAGAATTCTTTGCTGCTTAACAAACGAATATTGTCTCCAATTAGTGAATACATAATAATTATGAATATGTAACATAAAGTATACCACTGAAATTAAGGGCTGCCTCTTACTGACTTCATTGACCCTGGGTGCAAACCTTCCCAATACTTATATTCTAAATAGATAATGTATGCAGAAGAATAAAGAGAGGTACATGCACTGAGGTACATGGACAGGTAGATGATATGTGTGGATCTCATATTGAGATACATGCAGATAGAAACATAGAAAACATAGAAACATAGGCTCCCTTCCAGTAGGCAGAGTTTACTCTTAAGGTGCTGATAAGAAACTAAATGAATGCCAGTGAAGGCACTAGAAGATGTCTTCAAAACAAATAATTAAAGCTGTCCAGCATACAGGGGCAGCCTTATGGGCATGATTATTGGCGATTTTCTGAAATCTGCAATGATCAGAGAATAAACCTAATGACAAGAAAATCCGTACTGAAGGGTATGTGTTCCTTGAGTTTCTTAGTTGGTTGGCATTGTCACATATTTAGACAATACATTCAGGAGGGTCCAGAAACTATCTTGTGGAGTGGGAGAAGTTGCTTTTACTGGAAGAGGTAAGTCCCATAACTATATGACTGGCATCTCTGGAGAAGCACCAGGTACATTCTGGCTCACAGTAAAATAAGTTAGGAACAATGCAGGCATTCCGTCAGGAAGCCCAGTATTGAACCTTGACATGTTATAGGTAGAAAATGTGTTATTAGAGGTTAAAGTTACAATACAGCATGCACAGACCATAGTAAATGGCTACATATGAAGGAATTTTAGGACTTGTATTACTGAGGTTTTCTTAATAGCTTCTTCAAGCTGTTCTGGTATTAGTTACTGTTTGCCTAAACATATGTATAAGGATATATTGTGCCTACTCACAATATGTTCTGTTATTTTCTTTATATATTGATTGTCAATCAACTTAGAAGCTTTTTTCTTCGTAATAATACAAACACACATTCCAAGTTTTATACAACATCTGTGTTCTAGTAAAACAGTAAAAATCTATATGCGTATGTATGGGCATACATATCTGGATCCATATATACACATATCAAAGTATGTGTGTATATATGTATCTCCATAAGAGAAGAAAGCCATTGTTCAGTAGTACTTTGGACAACTCAAACAGGTCTTACAACTACTACTATTAAAAAAAACCAAAAAAAACCCCAAACCCCAAAACAAACAAACAGACCAAAACAACAAAAATCAAAACAAAAACAAAACAAACAAACAAAAAACCCAAACAAAAACCCAAACAAACAAAACCAAAAACAAGCCCAAAAAATTTAGTGGCCACAAAACCATTATAAAATTAAAATCAAGGCAAAAAAATATCAATAGTCTTAACTCTTCTACATCAAAATGAAAGAATGCCAAAATCCTTGGGTTACAACTGTCTCTCTTTAACACTGGTAGTTAAGGACATTTCCTGCAAGTTATTTGAAGTGTTCATGCAGCCATGCCACATTATTTCCTTACTCACTTAACTTTTTAGGCTTCATAAACCCTTATCTTGAACATGTAAATTGGGATCTCTTATTCTTGTTGAAGGCATTTTCTTCTCTGTTTCTATTCTTTTATACATTTGCAGCCTTACATCCATTGAGGATGCATTTACTTCACACAATGGGCACAGTAACTCAGGATACATGGTCTAGTGCTTTCCTTTTAGGTTATTAAAACCACAGATTTTCATGACAACAGCACCTTTTTTCCTTGAGTAAAATAATTTCTCTTTCCTAAAATGGTGTGATCAACTATTGATAAGTGCATGCTTCATTTCCTACTGAAAGAATTCATTTCCCTATTCCTTCAACCTAATTTCAAAGTCAAAGAAAACTTTATACTAATCAGACTGGTTTTTTGGTCTTTAATGACATAATTCTGAACTAGAATAATTATTGCTGTTGCGGAGACAACTTGAAGTCAACAAACTCTCACCAAATCTGGCAATGTTAGATTTAGTAGTTTTGCCTGGACTGAAATGCAGACAGCATTAGTCTTGCCCTACAGTGAATGAGCTGCTAATGCAGAAAATCTATCTCACTGGATTGAGATGGAAGTGAAAAGAAAATTAGCCTGGTGGTCCAATCCTTTTAGTAGATCTGAGCATCCTGCTTGCATATAAGCCACGCTGAAGCTGCTTGGTGCTGGCTCTCACCTGCTTTTTACTGCTCTGAGTTACTCTCTAGCCTGGACACTTAAAAATAATTTCAAACTTTCAAATTTGAATATTTGACAAATATAATTACAGTGGTATATGTTTCACAGCCTCCACAACATGGTTCTTTGATAACTTTCTAGACAGGTTTATATTAAATTGCATTAATGTTGTACTTTCTAGTCAGATAGCTTTTATTTGCAGCACTGTGCTCACCATTCAGAACCAAGAATGTGGGGCACATGCAGAAGTTCTGAATAACCTTTATTTTAAAAATAATATTGTCGTATCAGAGAATCTTCTGTGGCTGATACATGGTAGTGCATTATTTAGACTGGGCTTTGTCTTCAAACAGTGGAGCCTTGTATTAGCTGTCCATTATTTATCTTACTTATCCATGAAAGGAGGCTGGACTGTCATGTTGTTGCAATAAATCTCAAAGAAACAAGACTTTTTTTTTTTTTTTCAAAGTGAGCATACTTTGATAATTTTTTTTATTTTTCTGGTCTAACCAGTTATATCTATTTTTTTTTCATCTTAAAGAAAAAAGTTGCCTATATACCACATCTCTCATTACATTCTCAAAATTATTCTGGTCTTGTCCAATTTTTTGTCCCTTAACATTCACTGTAGAGAAATCTCCACAGCAGAAATAAAGATTCATGAAACTGAGGTGATAATAATGGAGTTATTTATACAAAACTAACAATTCTCAGCGTTTTATGCTTCTTGTGCTTGTAATCATTTTACATGTCTCATTTTCATTTTTTTATTACACATTCTGCTCCACATTTGGTCCTTAGCAGGTTGAGACAATTGAGGAAATATTTCTCAAAACAGTAAAATCTTCCAGTTTAGGAGTAACATTTTAAGTGCAGCCACTGTATTATGCAGTTCTCAGCAGATGATTTTACATAATGAGTCTCTTTTTAGTAGAAAGAACTCAAAGTATCAATTGGTAGTTTATTCTTATTCTTATCTGATACAAGGTGACTTTCATTAAGAAAATGGAAAAGTACATTTTTATGACTGTGGTATTATAATTCTGGTATGCTTTTTCACTTAAGTTTAAGAAAATATAATTATATTTGCTGATATAATAATCAGCACCAGATGTGTCAAATGTCTTTGATTATAAAATGAAAGCTATAATCCTTGTTGTTTTCTCTGCAGTTTATATTAGACTCCAATCATAACAATTAAAGGTGTAACATCACCCATTTCAGTGACTTTTCTGAAGTTAAATTATGCCTTGACTTTAATGAGACAAAGAACACAAATAAATATATACAGGAGTCTACAGCTGCAAAGCAAACCTGGAGGGCCTTGTTTGTTTAGCTTGTTTAGGTCTTTAGCTAATAAAAACAGGAACATTCAGTATAGGTCAAATACACGTTATTTTCTAACGATTTTTTACCACAGCAGATATTATTAGGCAAAATCCAGCCAAAAGATCTATCTACTTCTAGACCTGCACTGTTAATGACAAAGATATTGAGTGCAGATACTAGTTTTCTACACAGTTTACACAGCATATATATCTGTTTTGTCCCTACAGTTTTCAGTTTCCTCTTTGCTATGAAAGTTCAAATGTTTCACCATATTAAAAGTTTCCCTAAAAGAAAAATAATATTTTCAGATGACCGATCTTTTTTCCTTCCTTTTGTAAGAGGTAAACAAAGAATATAATGTAAGATATTTTAAATATTTCCCCTATTAATCAAAAAACAAAATTTGCACTTAAATCATTTGGGCATTTTGGTACTAAGCATATAAAAAACCAATAATCTCTTGAAGTTGAAATGATCACATTGGTTATTTCAGTTGAGCATCTTCATCAGACATTTATTAGCTTCCTTTTGTCAGCTTTTTTTGGTAAACATATTAAATGTATTAATCAGTCTGTGAATGGATTTAATAAGCATTGCTGCATACCTGTTCTATTAATAGATGTAACATTTTCTATGCAGAATATTGATTATGGGGAAAGAAAAAAAAAAAAAAAAAGAGTTGGAAAGGTTTTTCCATTTAAGGTTAAGTAAAATTTGTATTGATAAATTCATTCAACAGGAAAACCTACAATGAGGTGGGATTCAATTGATTAGTATCTGAGATGCCCTAAAGTTTCTGAGGCATTTGTATGGGGCTTACAGGTAAGATACAGCACTTGCAGAACTGTGCACACTGGAACAGCAGCTAGATCAAATACCACACATCCCTTAAAACAGGAGTAGTCATGTTTAGGCAACTGAATGTACTTTGGCCAGCAATTTTCTACTGTGCTAAAACTCACTTTTCTTTTTATAAGCCATATGATATTTTACCTTTTTTTTTTTTTTTTTTCTTCAGAGCAATGTTATACATTATACTCACTAAACTAAATAGTTTATTTTGCTGACTGTAAAACATTTGATCAAGACAGAGATACATCAGGCACACAGGGATGAAGGACAAGAGAGAGAGATATTTATATCTGGTGCTGTCAGAAGATGCTCTTCTCTCAACACCTTTTCACCATGAAACAAGAGGCAGTTATCACAGGGTATACTGTGCACCTTCCATAATCTATTTTATCAGGGCTGTTTTACAACAACTTTCATTGTCTTGTACATTAATCCAGGAGACATTTCTGGAAAGGGCTGAAGACCATCCACTTTGTATCTGTTATTCCAGAAAAAAGGACACAGCAAAGAGCTGAGAAATGACTTCTCAATCACCAGAGCTGTTTGGAAAATGAACGTCTGTTGTCTTCACTGGTAGGTCTTATTTCTTATCTACACGTTAACATCACCAAAATGTGAGACATTAAAACAGCTAATATGAAGGAATGTACATATACTGAAATAGATATTTCAACTTATGTCTCAAACATAACTGTGTCTGTACAATAGGGATAGTATAGTCTGTCTCCATGGAGACCTGAAAGACAGTCTACTTGGTAAAGACTGAATGTCTTCTTCAATACTTTAGTGCACATCTTCATTCAGGTGCCAGTTAATTGCCATTCTGCATGATCACTGATGCAGATTTTATTGCCAGAAACACATTCTTGATTCTCACCTACATTTTCTGAACTAGAGGAACACTGGATGTCCCATAAGCCCTTTTCACTGCAAAGACCATTGGTACCACATGGGGAAGGTTTGCTTTGGTGAAGTCTTTAAGTGAAAACAGAATCTGCATTTTCTGTACGCATTTTCTGTATAAAACTAATAAAGAAAGTGGACCCCTGTCCTCTCCTAGAATAGTGAAGAAATTATCAGGATCAATAAAATCTAATTAGATTATTTTCTAGAGACAGAGACAGTTAAAATAGGAAAAGGAAACTTGGCAGCATTTACCTTGTCTGACACAACAACAGTATTCAAAATATCAGGTACACTGTAAATGGGAAGAAATCATCTTTCATTGTCTCTAGTTCTTTCTCCTACACACATCAGCATTGGGCCATTGATCCATATGTGACTGAACCTGATAACATGTCTGACTCTTCATATTCTATGTCAAAAAAGATTAAACAATGAGATCCTATTAATGCAAATTTTGCAAATAACTGGATTCTATTTATATTCTTCTTCAAAAGTTTGCATAATATTATCCATATTAGTTAATTTGCATGAACATGGGAATGTGAAGTAAATTTGATTTTATAAGTGTTCAGTCTTTTAACTCAGAACTGTACTGTCTTCTCATATCTTCTCCAGAAACAATTCAGTATTTTTTAGATACCTCATTGCAGGTTTTCCAGTTTTAGATCTATTCTATTTTCAAAGTCAAATAAAAGCTTGTTTCTGTGGGTTTCTGTGCTATGGCTCTGCTTAATATCAACATTTTCAGGTACCATAAATTGTATTTTTTTTAACTTCTTCTGAGAACTCTATTAGTGTCCTTCAATAGGAAATCTCATCTAGTATAGACAGAAGTTTTGAACTCTCCCTTGCATACACCCCCTTTTAGGTTTGAATGATTATTCAGTAGTATCTTAGGACTGACAACAACACATCCTCTCAATGTTATCCAGTAAATGTGTGCTAATGAGGCAAACCTGTGTGACAAACTCCAGGAATTACTTAAAAATTACAATGAAACACCAAAAATCTTGAGACAAACCAGTAGATCTTAACTACTAACATCATCAAAGTGATTGCTGTATGTTGAAAAAGAGAGAAAATAATGAGCTTCAACAGGTAAACTTTAATTCTGCATAAACTTTTTACTGTTGAAAATAAAGCTTATAAGGCTGTTTTTTTAGTTTAAATTTTGGTACTTTATGGATTATCATCACTGAATATATGCAATGAATTGATTCTCTGTCACTGAAGTGACACTGTCCAGTTTTTTAGGGATGGGGTCAGGAAAGCCAAGATGTGTCTGGAATTGAACTTGTCAAGGGATGCAAAGAATAATAAGGGCTTCTACAGGTATGTCAACCAGAAAAGGAAGCTCAGAGAAAGCATACCACCCCTAATAAGCAAAGCTGACCAAAGGGTAACAAAGAGCAAGGAGAATGCAGAGGTACTCAGCAACTTTTGCCTCAGTCTTCACTGGCAACCTCTCTACCCATACCTCCTTAGTTGATAGACTGCAAGACAGGGACTGGGGGAACAGAGTACCTCCCACTGTAAGAGAAGGTCAGGTTCATGACCATTTGAGGAACTTGAACATATAAAAGTCTATGGGACCTGAAAAGATGCATCCCAGATTCCTGAGAGAATTGGCTGATATAGTTGCCAAGCCACTCCATGATATTTGAACAGTCCTGGCAACACTGCAAAAACAATGCCTGGAAAGATCATGGAACAGATCCTCCTAGAAGCTATGCCAAGGCACATGGAGCACAGGGAGGTGGTTTGAGACAGGTAACATGGCTTCACCAAGTGCAAGTCCTGCCTGATCAACCTAATGGACTTCTATGATGGAGTGACTACATCAGTGGACAAGGGAAGAGCTATGCAAGTTGTCTGTCTGAACTTCTGCAAGGCCGTTGACACAGTCCCCCACAAAATCCTTCTCTCTAAAATGAAGAGATACATATTTTATGGGTGGATTGTTTAATGGATAACAAATTGTTTGGATGGTCACATCCAGAGGATAGTGGTCAATGGCTCAAGGTCCAGATAGAGACTGATGACAAATGGTATCACTCATCCGTACTGGGGCCAGTGATGTTTAATATCTTCATCAATGACATAGACAGTGGGATTGAGTGCACCCTCAGCAAGTTTGCAGATGACATCATGCTGAGTGGTGCAGTTGACATGACCGAGGGAGGGGATGCCAACCAGGGGGACCTGGACAAGCTGGAGAAGTGGGCTAACATGAGCCTCATGAGGTTCAGCATGGCCAACTGCAAGGTCCTGAACATGGGTTAGAGCAACCCCATGTATCAATACAAGCTGGGGGATGAAGGGATTGAGAGCAGCCCTGCAAAGAAGAACTTCAATGTACTAGTGGATGAAAATCTGTGAATGAGGCTGCAATGTTCACTCACAGTCCAGAAGGCCAGCTGTATCGTGGGCTGCATCAATAGAAATGCAGCCACCAGGTCAAGGGAGGGAATTCTGCCCTTCTCTTCCACTCTGGTGAGACCTCACCTGGAGCATTGTGTTCAGCTCTGTAGTCCTCATCACAGGAAAGGCTTGGACCTGTTGGAGCAGGTCCAGAGGAGGACCACAAAAATGGTCAGAGGGATGAAACACCTATGAAGAAAGGCTGAGAGAGTCGGGGTAGTTCAGCCTGGGGAAGAGAAGACCCTTAGGAGACCTTATTGTGGAAATACTTAAGTACTTTCCATACTTAAATACTGTAAGAAAGATAAAGACAGACTTTTTAACAGGGCTTGTTATGACAGGACAAAAGTTGATGGCTTTAAACTTTAAAGGGAAGATCTATAATAAATCTAAGAAAGAAATTTTTTACAGTGAGAGTGGTGAAACACTGGCTCAGGTTGCCCAGAGAGGTGGTAGAAGCCCCATCACTGGAAACTCACATTCAAGGTGAGGCTGGATGGGCATCTAGTTAAAGATGTCAGCTGCAGGGAGGTTGGACTAGATGATCCTTAAAGGTCCCTTCCATCTGGAACCATTCTAGGATTCTATGATTCTGTGATTAAGTCTGTCAGTGGCTTAAAGCAATACTCCTTGTGCCTTTCAGGGTATGTTTAAGTTCTGTAATATATATAAGCTGACTGAAATCTAACATGAATCACCATTTGAGTGGAATCTACTTTCTTATCCCACAAAATGATGCAATAGAAGCTATAAATCAAGAAATATCTAGAAAGAAAAAAAACTCAGTTATGTTGTCATTTGAAAGAAAATTCCCCCACACATTTACAACTGAATCTGACAATCTATTGCTGGAAGACTGTATCGGTAGAATTAGCACTATGTTTTTATCTGCAGTTCACTATTTTTGAGGTACATGAATAAGGTTCATAACATTGTCTAAATTACAGCCACTGTCCAAAGATCTTTCTGTATTTCTTTCTGGCTGATCCTAACCATGAACACTACATACTGACCAGGAAGCACAAACAAAATATAAGAGATGTGTTTATTTACTATCGTAAAATAGCTGTAAAGTTTCTAATGTTTTATCCAGATTAGCACTGCAATTATGGTTGACTAAAGGCACATGCCTACTTTATAAGTTTCCATTCATTTGAAATTACTGTATCATTGAAATGGTAAAATGTATTTTTTATTTTGTCAGAAAAAGATTTTTGTGATAAAAATCATATTTTGGTAAACTGAATCTTTCAGTAATGCTTTCAAAGAGAACTATTTTTAAAATAGTTGTTTCAATAAAGTCAGAAAATTCATTTACATTTTATGCAACATAACTATGTCAAAAATTGCAGGTTTTTCTAGGAATTCATACAGCATGTAGATGTTATTATAACAAAATTCTGATCTCAGTAGGTGTTTCAACTATATATTTTGAATACAGGTGTAAATGCCCATGGTCAAAGGTCCTTGTATAATAACTATATGGTCTAAAGGATGCCCAATGAAAGTGACATTTGCCTCAACAGTGCAGAACAGTGAACAAACCCATATGGAGAAAAAACTCTGTGAGGTAACTTTACAGGCAAGTCAAATTATACCATAACATAAAAAATTTCAGATTTCTGGAGAATTTTTTTCTCTCTAACATATGGACAAGCCAACATTCAGAAATTTCACTTTCAGTTTCATGTATCCTGTCATTCTTCTTTTCTTCTATTACATGTCTAATGGCCAAGTTATTTTTCTCAGTTCTCTTCAAGCAGTCTTTGGATTGTTATGACACTAGACAAATAGCCAATTAACAGAAATGCCCCTCAGTGTGTTTCATGCTATTCTTATTGTCTGTGTCCTGAACTGATTCAGGAGTTCAGTTATTGCTTTGAATAAACATTTTAGTGTTCTTACTCTACCAATCATTTTGGTTGGTTGTTTTTTTTTTAAAATCTAAAAGGTTCTTTGAAGAAGTATGCAAACAATACCTGAGAAAGCAGCTTAACAAGAAAAGATTCCAAGGTCTCTTTTTCTAATTAGGAAATCTTGCACTAATCCAACTATTTGATTTAAGTGCAAACACGTAGCTTTCAAAATGAAGCTATGTAAGTCTCACGGACTGATTGTCCCTTGGTAATGCAAATAAGGGTCAATACACTTTCATAGCAACTACCTAATTATGTTATTGGGAACAAGCTTTGAGTGGCGTTCACACAGGAAGTACACAGTCTTAATTGCTCTCTGCCCCAAAACTACAATTATATTTTTCAAATGTGTTGGGTTTGTTCTGTTTTGGTTTGGTTTTTTTCAAAAATGTTCAGATATCCCAGAAAACATAAAATTTTATGGACTATTTTTAAATTGTTCTTTCTCTGGTTTTGGGGGTTTTTTTTCCTCTTCTTCTTTCTCTTTGCACTGCTATTTTTCACATCAAAAACAGGACTCCTCTGTCAAATGCAGGTGTAATTATTGATACTTCTTGTTTTACTCCTTCCAAATGTGTATATTTTCAAGCCATTTCAAGAAACAGAACAATTAACAATCTAATCAAAACATAATCTTATTAGGGTGTGTCTCTGTTTCTACATATGTTAAGGAAACCTTGACTGTTTCCAGTCAGCTCTAGTTTATACTAATAATAGTCCGGTCTATAGTAGTTATACTACTCCTTAATATATGTGTAACTATAACAGAGGACAAACTCTACATTATATGACATTCCATCAAGGCTAAGTGGACAGCAAGAAGTGCATTCAGCAATCAGCACTTTCAGAGACTATTTCCTTGAGACAAGAACTGCTGTCCAGAATTGGGTGCTCAGACCCCATTTTCACTGCATTTAAAAGTCTTCCTTATCATTTTGCTAGAGGAAAAGGAGCAGGAATTCCTATCCTGAGGTTTGTTTGACAGAGCAAATAAATAAATCTGTGAGAGGTAGAAAGACTGGCAGTCAGTGAATAAAGGAAGAGCAATCACTGTATTCACCTTCATTTCAACATGTACCTTATTTACAAATACAAATTCAATAGCAGTTATTTTCAGTCAGTCCTGGATCAGGTCTGAAGCATGTTATTTTAGCTCTGGGAGAGTACTTAGCTCCCAAGAGTCAGGTCCTGAAAAATGTTCAGAATCTTTACAGATAAAGGTAAATAAGGATTTCTCCTCATTCAATGTTTCTGCACTCATCACTATATTTCTCCAAAATATGACATTCAGTTTCCCTTATGTCGTGGTTTGAAGCTACCCAGCTTGCAACAAAGCACCACTCTGCTGCTCACTCACCCCTACCCACCTCTGGTAGGATGGAAAGGAGAAAATACAACAAAGGTCTCAAGACTCAAGAAAAAAGTGAGGGAGGGGCTCACTCACCTATTACAGACACAGCCAAAAGGCAGACTCCACTTGGGAAAACAAAATCAATTTAGTTTAAACAAAAACAACCACCAATTTACCAACCGAATCAGAGTTGGACAGTGATAAATACAACTAGATCTTAAATACAACCCATCCCCAGTTCTGCTACCTCCTCCCCCTCAGAGGCACAGGTGGGACAGGGAATGGAGGTTGCAGTCAATCCCAGTGGTTTCTGCTGCTTCTTTCTTTTAAGGGAAAAACTCCTCATGGTCATCCCCTGTGACAATGTGGTGTCCCTCCCATAGGAGACAGTCCTCCACAAATTTCTCATTCTAATGGGTCCCTTCCTTGAGCTTCAGTCCTCCCAGTGATGGACTGCTCCAGAGTGGGCTTCCCCTAGACTCATGGCCTCATTCAGGATCAGTCCCCTGCTCTGCCATGGGGTCCTCCACAGGCTGCAGACAGGATTCTTCTCCACTGTTGAATTCTAAGGGCTGCAAGGGCTCAGCCTGCAATCTCACCACAGGCCAAAGGGGAATGGCTGCTACCATGTGCCTCCCCACCTCCTTCCTCACTCACCTCAGTGTCCACACAGTTGTCTCTACCACATCCCACTCCTGTCCCTTGCAAAAGATCTCCCAAATCAAAGGAAGTTGCCCAACAGGTTTTCCCTTTTTAAATATGTTATCTCAGAGAAGTTGAGTGGCTCAGCCTCGGCCAGAGGTGGGGCCAGCTTGGAGCTGGGGGAGCTTCTCAAAGCTTCTTACAGGATCCATTCCAGTAGCCCCCTCCCCCACCACCCCCCTCCCCAAACCCAGCACATCTTACATAAGCATCCTTTGAAAGGCATCAAGCTGTTTTCTAGAATCAGTTGTCTTCCTACCTTCTATATGCTATAGTATGCATAAGCAAAACAATAGATCAAAAGACATTTGATTTCATTTTGGTTGTACATATTGTATCAATATAATTTTCACCATATATACAAAGCTGAATACATGGATTAACCACAAAGTCAAAATGGGTGTGCTTTATTCAAATTTGTTTACTCAGAATTTTATGACACGATTAAAAATGAATGGAGTATATGTTACATTATTTACTAAACCCGTTGCATTTTAATGATGCTACATGTATATTCACACTGTGTTTATGTTCATATTTTGTATCTATCATCATACTGGGCACTTATCAACTGTAGTAACCAAAAGAAGTTCTCCATCTCCTATGAGGTTTGGTATCATCATATTTTACTTTCCATATTGCTTAGTTATTTCCAGTTATTTCCAGTACCTCTGTGGTACTTCTGCATTTTGGGAAGATTTATTTGCTCAAGAGAAAAAATAAGTGCCTTTTGCCTCTTTTTGTCTCTGGTCATAAATGGAAGACAGGGTCTTGATCTCTAATGATTATATAAACATGAACTTAGTTTAACTGAGTATTTTAAGTAGCCCTGTGTTACAGCTGAAAAATCTGCTCAGATGATTTAAGAGGAATGGTAGGAGAAGTCTGGATCAGAACTTTGCTGCAATTCTGAACACAGTGTATCTGATTTACATATGCCTATTTGTTTCTTATGTTTGGGTTCAAGTATCTGATTTTCCTTGAGAAGGTCTTGTCTTGTGAGTGCTTCTACAGCAGATAGGACATTTTTTTTATAGAAGCAGATATTTAACGGCATTTAATTTCTTCTCTTTTGCCTTTCCTTGCCACTTCTGCTATATAATATAATGAACATTTAAAAAAAAAAAATTTGTTAGGAACCTAGAAACTGGGTTTCTGGGTAGAAAAATAAAAATCTTGACAAGATTAATTCAGTAGGAAGAGACGTGCTTTTTTCTAAACTTCAAGAATGAATTCTTATTTATAAACACTGAATTTAACAGAAAACAAAAAGTACTGTGTTTATCAGATAAAGGTTTATTTAGATTAACTTCAACCATGCTACACTGTGCTTTTAATCAATTTAATTGAAATAGACTCTTGCAATTATCCAGCTTATCATGTATTTCTTATTTTTCTTTAGTTTCCTATGGAAGTTAATGTCTTGAATCTAAACAAAATTAAGGCTAATTCCATAATTCTTGTTTCCTTTCCACTGCTGAGTAACCTACATCAGAGTTTTAGTGAAGGATGAAAGTATAATTCTAGTGAATCAACAACTAGTTGAAAAAATCTTCATTCTTTACACTAAACCACACTTGCTCTAAGCTTTGGGAAAGTTATGGCATTAAGGGTACTTTCAGCATTTCTCTAAAGATATCCAAATCTTCAAGAACAGGGAGCACTGAGTTGAATTTTATTAAACAAAATAGAAATTGCATGATATTATGGCTTTTTGTCCACAAACTATGTTTCACTGTTGACTTTTCTGTAGAATTATGGACCCCATGCAGGCTTGCCTCTTACTCTTATTAAACTCTAAGGGTGGTTTTGGCAGTGTTTTCAGTGTACATGAATGTATGTTTAGGAGTGCTTACAACAGAAGCAGGGTGGAGCTTGGTACAAATAGTCAAAGAATGAACAAAGAAATGGGACAGATCATGAGGAAAGCAATTCTGGAGCTTATTGGCTGTAGGAAAGCACATATGCACATGCACACACACATATTGTTTAACAAGTAGAATAAGGAAAAGGTTTTGGCATTAGAATACAGTAAAGACTAAATTATTTCAGCTAAAATAGAGAGAAACCTGAAGTTTTTCCAAATTTTGGAAATAAACTATTTTAATAACTGAATCAGACAATTAAGATCTTGTCCCTCACATTTCTAATTTTGGTGTTGAACTGGAGCTTAAAGTGTTGAAATTAGACAATTAAAAAAAACCCCATTGATGCACTTCTGGCCAGTACCACACACAGTATCTAATAGTCAATCAGGGAACTATACAAAATGGCATAAGGCCTCCTGAAATAAGACATGGATTGAGCTGTTCTTTGATATTTGGAAGACAAAGGCAGAAACTACCATGTAGAGTAGAAAAGACTGGTAGCAGAAGTAGCTTACAAAGCCTCCCCTCAACGAAATGCAAATAATGGAAGAAAAATGCTGGAACTGCAAAACTTGAGCAACACAAAATGAGGAAATATTGCCATGTGAAGGTCTTCATCAAAAGGCATGTGTAACAGAGTTTTAATCAGTACCGAATCATACTGTGGAAGTGGAAAAAGCATCTGCCTCCACCATTTAGAATTTAATTACCTGATACTGGCTGTCTCCAGGGCAAAAATAGATTATCACTGTGAAATCTGAGGGGGAATCTAGTTTTTCTTTATTTAATGGTATAAGAAGTTTAGCCCATCCCCATCTTACAAAGATGTCTGAAGAGGATGTGGTAGTCAGTGATACACTGAGCATTCAAAAAATGCAAACTTTAGATGCATTCAAGTTTAAGTTGCTCTCGTCTAACTATAGGCATTTAATTGAGATGTTTGGCTTCCACAGGGTCTCTCTAGAGTCAGTGGAGAGAAGAAAGCACTTCCTCCAGGTAATTCAGGCCATCACACTCATGATGTGGAAGTGCACTGATTGGAGGGATAGCCTAGGGTGATGACAGCCCTTTGTGAAGTACTTCACTTAATACATAAAGTTAGATTGACTGCATCTGAGACTTAAGTTTTAAACAGAATTTATATTAAAGCCTGAAGCAGCTTGGTCTTTTTTTAATTCACTGAGCAACTTGTATAATATATACTGTGCATTTAAGAAATGCACAACATTTATGCAGTCCTTTAGACTAGCATTAGAATATTCTGATGATTCATAGATAAAAAAAAAATAATTTTTTTTCATGGCTTTACTCTCCCTGAACTCTCAATGCATAATGCTCAAGGGGTTTGTGGCAATATGCCATGAATTCTTACCTTTCTGGAGCAAAGTCTCCCTGGTTTGCATAACAAATTCTGTCCTTTGTCTAGTTCAAATTCTGCCTGTGTCTAGTTACTCATTCTTTCAGTCCTAGGCATTTACAGCACGAGAAGGCAGAAATAATTCAACTTTTCTTTCAAGAAAACCTCAGGGTTTTGCACTGTTGTTTAACCTCTTTATTGACTTCACTTGCAGTCTCTCACAGATAGATATGCTAACAATTCTGTAAAAGCACAAAAAATAAGACAAAGGCAATGTTGAAAACTTTTTCGGAAGAATTATTCTTATATATGTTTTTGATGTATTGATAGCTGCTTCAGCTACTTTTGGTCAAGTACTAAGACACATACTAGCCTGCTTTTACATGCAAATAAGGAGTAAAAGTTGGAATTTTTATCCAGATGATGCTAAGAGGAAAAATTCTTCTGCAAAAAGACTTTTTTTTTTCTCTCTTTAACAGCAGGCACAAGTTTTAGAGTCAGGAAAGTGGCATAAAGTGAGGAGTTTGAGAGGACAGCATGGAATTCCACCTGAGTGTGTACCCATTGTAGGTAATTGGGTGCTGCAGAAAGGCCAGTTCTGCCAGGCGATAAGTGCAGGTCATTGGAAGTAAGAAATTTTAATTTCAGTACATGAATACTTTATCCTGCAGCCACAGGAAAATTATTTTTTTGCTTTCATTTCCATAGGACAATGTCCTAATTATGTTCTGAATCAGAAGGTAGCATTTCTTAATGATCTGTACCCTCTTAAGTCTTTCTGTATAAACACATTTGTTACATTTGCTACTTTTTTCAGAACACTGGTAAGAATGAATGGAAAAAAGATCCCCACAGGTATTGGATTGCACAGAGGAAGAAAGTCTCAAAGTTGTATCTTGATTTCAGCCTATAAGAGAATGTCAGGCCACAGATCTCTAGAAAGGTATATAATATAAACAGCAACAAGATAATTCTTCCCATCAAAATAATCAGTGCGTGCTCCACAATTATGGTTTTTCAGACATCAGATGTCATTATAGGACCTAAAGAAAGCCATAGATACCCACCTATCATTGTGCTTCTGTTTGTATCTCAGTGCATTTCTTGTTGAAACTGCAATAATTGTTATTCTCACTTATAGGTTCAGTCTTGATTCAAATACTCTTGAAACCAAATGAATACTTTTTTAGCATTACAATCAGGATCTCAAAGAGAAAAAATTAAATGTAGAAGGAGAGATACCAAAAGAATCCAGAAAGTAATTTAAATCTATGCTTATGCACCATGTGTTGCTTTTTGACTTATTGTCAGTATATTTAGCACTTGTTCATTGGGGTATCTTTGTAACATTGCCCATGGTGATGTCTAAGTGTAGAAGGGAGGGGGGTAAATTGTACTAATAAAGCACAACAATTTGTTGTAGTCTTGCTGCAGTTCATTGTAGCCAGGTAGGAATTTCAGAAGTGCTCAGCTTCTTGGTCTTCTGAGACAGAGCAGGAAAACTAAGAACTGGAACACAGTCCTCAAATGTTCCTCTTCTCTCCAGTCCAAGGAATGACTGCTCCCAATGTAGATACATATGCAGTAGCTTTTGTCAAATTCTCACATTTACAACTCTGTACACACTACAGGACAGAACTCAGCACCATCTATAAATGAGCTAAGCATCTGCACAGCCAGCCATGCTGAACTCTTTGTTGCCATGACTATACTGCTGCTTAGTGTCCCAGCCAGGTAATTAAAATTTACATCTGCAAATGGAAGCTTCAGTCATTCCAGTACCTGTGGTGTAAACATACTCTGAATTCATGGATGCCAGGCTGCAGTCTACAAACCACCTGTGGTTTACAGATACCCATCAAAGACTATAGATAAAAAAGCACACTGTCTGTCAATTCTGTACTCATCTGATGCATAAAATGCTACCTTCACACACACAGAGGAAGTATATCTAGCTGTGCTCCTCCTACTCACATAAAAGTAGCTTTGAAACTCATTGTTTAATCTTGGGCAAGTTGCTTTATTCTACTGTACATCTATTTTCCAGTCTGCTAAATGCTTTGAAATGGAAAGATTATCTATACCAGAAAAAAATGCTGTGAAGTAACATACATTAATACTAACAAAACAATTTGAAAATATCAGATAAAAGGCATTAACATTTTAATATTTTTCTGCTTTAAATTATATTCAAGCATATAATTGAGGTATATAAGGTATATATATGAAACAGAAAAACAAAATTTGGACAAAATGTATGAAAATATAAACATGGAATCCAAATAAACAGCTATAAAATTGTCATTTAGAAGAATTGATCACATCATGAAAAGGCACAGTATGCCTAAAACTGTCTTTAACACAGCAGGAACCTCATTTGGCTGCATTTCCACTGTAGCACCTTTTGGTGGCTTGGTAGGAAAAAATACATTTTTCCTTAAAAAAATAAACAAAGAAAGGTAAAAAACAAAGAGCCCTCAAACATGCATTTCAGAGGAAGACAAAAGTGCAGCCACATCAAAAATTAGGTAAGAAAAACAATCCCTTGCAAAAAGTATTAACAAAGCAATATGCTGTTAAAGCAGGATTGTGATAGAATCTGAATGGTTTATAAAATATGTTTCAAGGTTTTCAGGTGGTGGATGGTACTCTAAAGTTCTTAGACACTTAGTCTGAGCACAAAGGTGATGATTCTAATTTTAGTTTAGGGATGCATAAAAATGCCAAGCCATGATATTTGAGTATAAATGCTAGAGATAAAAAAAAAATAAATATTAGAAATGGAAGGAAAATAATCTTTTTTGAAAAAGGTTTGAATAATAGTGATAACTGTGGTTCACAGTATTTAAAAAAATATTAACAATATTATTTTTCTCCATTGCTTCTAAAATTACTTATTAAAATCTTACAGGCTTTTTCAAGATTGTTACATACAGACAGACAAAGATACCTATGTACAAGTCTTTTCTAGAGGTCAGCAGTTGCTAATAGGCAATAAACTCTCTCCAGAGATACTCTTTTAAGATTAATGAGATAAGCGTATTTTTATCCTTATATATGCTATCAATCTGTGTATGTTCTCCAGATTAGAGGAAATATTTGTAATTTTGTAATTTTTATAAATCCTACTTAAAATTTCTAGACATTATAAATAGCAAAACAATACTACAGTTGACTTTAGTTTGTGATTATTTCTCTATAGCAGACAGAATATGGGAGCTGGGTGATTCAAGTCAAATATTTTAAGTGGAATCATATGCATAGAATTCATCTAACAACTATTAGTAATCTGTGGTCATCCATCAAAGGAATAGATCCTCTTCTCTCCCTGCCATGAAACTGCATTATATTTTATGAATACCAATTATAAACACCTGTAGATCAACACAGAAATAACAGAGTTGCCAATCATTTCCCTGCAATATTCACTGAAACATTTAAAATACTGAGTATTTTTAAAAATAAAGGCTATTTTTTCTAAATGCCACAAATGAAAAATAATAGTTTGTCCATATTAGTACCATGAATAATTACCTTTTACAAGAGTACCTCTAGATTTACAAATTTAACTTTGAAGCTGTAGGTGGTTTCATCCAATGCAAAATTTGAAGATTTCATATCTTCCAGAAGATCTTGAAGATCTCATATCTTCAAACTCCCACAGGTAAGCATGTCAAGTTTAAGTCAGCTGGTACAAATGACCCACTGCTAGGCAGTATGTTTGCTTGGCTAAAATGTATACTAAATTTATTGTCAATTAAATCAATACTCGTGCAATTAATAAAAAAGATCAGCTTTCAAAAGGGTTGAACATTAACAAATTTTTCAGTGAATATTAAGACAACCAAGTATGAATGTTTTAGCTTCTGTATTATGTGTGGCCTCTATTTCAGGCTTCTACAGTGAGAACTGGGTATAAGATTTATATACTCACAAAAAAAAAAAGTGATTCTTATGATTGAAACTGAGTATTCAAAGGTGCTTAATTTGTCAAGAGATCTGTATTTACCATATCACAGAGGGTGAGAAAGACTGTGAAGATATGAAAAAACTCTCACATATCATGACAAATGTTTTGGATCAGATCACTGATTGCTAATCAAAACAAGGGAAGATATAATGCAGGGATGAGAACAAAACTAAAATTAATTAGAAGAAAAACACTTTTGGGTAATAATTTAGCAGTCTCACTATTAGATTATATGGAAATTGGCAAACTGACTAACAAGCAAAGAATTTGGATTTGTATCCAGTCACCTCTTCAAACTTTGCTGAGCAAAATGATAGGAAGTGAACCTTAATAATTACTTCTATAAAACATTGATAGTTTTTTTTTTGTTCTTTAATAAACTTTATAGCAACAAAGCTACAGTAATGTACTATAGTAATATAATCTATGATAGTCCTTAGGTATCCATACCTGCTTTTTTTTGTGTGTGTGTGCTAGTGTTGAACATAAATTCCCTCATCCCTTAAAATTACAGATAGATTCTTGAAAGTGAAACATTTAGATCTCATTTTGTTGATCCTAGGATTTTGGCAATCATATATATTCCCTGGAACACAGTACCTGTATTTTCAAAATATAACACACACTATCCTTATGCTGTCAGACACATAAAAATTGTACACAAAAGCACAGCAGTGAAAAATCCACAGGGTAATCTGAGAAGATGATTTGGCATGTTTTCTCTTCAATGGCTGTTGTTACTGCTATTTGTAATGTAGGAGGATAGAGGGAAAGATGCAGGAAACTTATACAATTACAGGATCCAGAACAGATACTGTGATCACTAGTTTACCATTACTATTGAATCTCTGTTCAACTATCTGAAATATAAACCTAGCTGCAATCAAGTTCAGTAAACACCTTCTTCTTACTTTTTGCCATTTTTCATTCAAGTACAAAAACATGAAAATGGGCTAGGTTCTTCCACCACACTGGTCAGCTCAAGGTCTTG
Organism: Megaceryle maxima; assembly: GCA_024605025.1. Classification (NCBI taxonomy): domain Eukaryota; kingdom Metazoa; phylum Chordata; class Aves; order Coraciiformes; family Cerylidae; genus Megaceryle; species Megaceryle maxima. The sequence goes on from JANHGN010016038.1 coordinate 29,604, forward strand.
CCAAAATCAAAATTAAATGCAGTTCACTTCTCGGTAGGAGACTGATTGACTTGGTGTGTCTTTTTTTTTTTTTTTTTTTTTTATATAACACATCTACATCGTGAAACATACTAATCCAAGTTCAAGATTCTTTATCACCTTCTCAGCTTTCTCTCTGACAGGAAGATATATAGAGGCAAGCAATGGGCAGCTAAGGTAAAATATGAACATATTGATTTTTCAGGTTGTAGCAGATTAAGTAACCTGTAAAAACCAAAAGTCATCAGGAAGAAAAAAGGCTTGAGTCAAGTGCCCTCATGTCTTCAGTCTGAGTTGTTATTTTTGGATGATTAAGAGGAAAATATTTTATTGCTCGGGAAACCAGTATATTTATTCTTTTCTTTAAAAGCTAGAATGCTAGTAGTTGATAAAGCACATTTTCCTGGACTGTACCTAACACCTACAAAAAGATCCACTGAATTAGAACTAAAGTTACCTGTTTCTATATAAGGAAAGGCACCACCTGCTACCTTTTCCTTTGTGTGGAAATGGTACCCATGGGTTCAACACATAATTCATTATTTAAAAAGTGGTTCTTGAGAAAAATCATTAGGTCTAATGATTTCTAATATTCCTTAGGTATGCTCAGTCCTCCCTTATTCCTTCCAAAACAGGGGAAAAATTGAATTCTCAGTAATCACATGGACCAAGATGGTTTGCCATTGTTCTTGCATTTTCATACCAAAATGTTTTCTGTTCACTTGCAATAGCAGGGGAATGGGGCCAGTTGATTCAGAAGATCATCACCAGGATGATGTTCTTGTGTCACGTGGCTTTTCATTTTAAACGTCAGCCTTGGGCAGAGTTGATTTACAACTATTCAGAAGGTGATTACCATCAGAATGAAGGAAATAAAACTAATGAACTTTTTCTCCAGTTTTATGATGAACTTGTAAAATTAGTCCTTGATGAATCCTCTAAACTGTCATATCACCACTCAATAATAGAGAAGGCACTTGAAATTTTCTATCTGTGTCATAACAGGTGTTCTTTGGAACACCTTTTTCTTTTATAGTGATGGCATTCTAAAATAATTTGTGAGGAAAACAAAGGGTATTTCTTATATGAAAACTTGCATTGTTTTCAAGATTTTCTTGAAACCCTTGTTGTAATTTTCAAATCTCAGAAGGATTAACACATTTTAAAGCTCCATTAAATCAGCAGATCAGTTTTTCAAAGGTATATTTTGTATTATATGACCATAGAAGGTAAATTCAGAGGGAGAAATGTGGAGGATGAAGACAGCAGACTACAATCACACTCAGTTTGAGATGAAAGTGAAGCAACTGAGGATTGTACTAGCTGCAAAATCAAAATCAAAATGAAGCTTGAGTTGGGCTGTTGGTCAAGAATCCTGTGCCATACAGAAGGATCTGAGATCAGGAGGAGGTAAAGTTAATTAATTGAATGGGAAGGGACACAGTAGTGAGGATCTGGACACAGAGTCAGGCTTAGAAATATGTATTTAAGTAACTGATGCACAACCTAGAATCTTGAAAAGAATAATCAGTAAAATTAATAAGTAAAATAATCTCATGTAATAAAAACCTAGACTTATCAGGGGCAAATGTCCATACTTGTCCAGATCACATTACCAAGTTTCTCAAAGAGACTACTGTCATTATTACTGAGCTGTCAGCTCAAGTGAACTGCCACTTCCAAGGAAAGAGACATCAGACTGTCAAGCTGCAAACCTCTCAGAAACAGCACTCTGGTAAAAATGCCACCAGACCAAACATGCGACAAAATGTTCAGTTCTAGATCTTGTTTAAAATACCAATTCATTTGCAGTACTCAGCCTATATTGCTTCTTTATTGCTTTCCTTTCCCTCCAGCTCTTATCAGAGAGTCTTCTTCTCCTCTGCGAAGATTTCTTAAGCTTCCTTTTTGCAAGCCTGGTCATTCTGGAGATACCAAATGATCTCCACAGTAAAAGTAGGGCACTATTTGGACCAATTTTACCAGGAATGCATGAAGACCCTTAAAGGGGTAGGATGAAATTGCTTAGTGTGATGTTTCTACACATCTTTGGATGGCTTCTATTTCCTGTCCAAGGTGGTATTTTGGATGGACTGTAATACGTTACAGAATAAAGAGTTAGATGAGGGCACTTTACACATTCAGACAATCTGTTTGAAATGTTTTGGAATCCCATGCTATATTTTACTTTGTAATTGCCTAGTATCTTGTATTTTGCCTCTTTTTATTGTTGTCTGGCTGCATTGGGTTTCTGTGTGTGAACTGTGTGTGAACTTTACTATGAACTGCAAAAAAGAACCCTCCAGGCAATCACACGTATTTAAAAACAAACAAACAAAACATGCATTAAGCAAAACATAAAAAATGCTGTAGCAATCCAGTAATGTCTAGGGATTTGGAGAATCTAGGCAATCAGTCTTGAATGTGAGAATTATAGCTGTTAATTTTTCAGAAAAAAGTATTTTTTCAGAAATAGCGAAACATGCAGAGGTACAGCACTCAGGTGGAGTTTAATAAAAAGACATGGTGTAACTTATGTGGTAGGAAATATGTCAGATGTTCTTAGGTCAACATGCAAGTGATGGAAATCCTCTAGCCAGGAAATTTTCTGACATGAAATGGTTGAATATAGGGTTTCCATCTGAGCCCTACAAAAGAGATAAGACAATTCAAGCCATATTGAAAGAAAAGTCAAGAGTATCTCCATGCAGAATGCATAAAGATGTTTTGTATATGAAAATGAGGGACACCTTATTTTTGAGACTTAATCTGGAAGAGCACAGTTTATAAACAAAGCCTGAAACATGCTCTTTTTTCCCCACTTAACATCAATTCTGCAATTAAGAAACACATGTAAAGTATACTTCCCCTACCCTGTTGCACAAAAATCAGTTAATGAGAAAATCAGAAAACCACTTGGGTTTAATGGTAGGGGATTTTAGCTGATGTTGTTTTTGCTTCTGCTTTTATCAGGTGCACAGAATAAGGTGAAAAGATTAAGCTGTTGTCTGCATTCTGTTTTCCTCAATATGGACTTAATTAATGCTTTACGAGTCAAGCTTGGATTTCTCTTTTTTTGAGTTCAAAGACAATAGAATATATTAAAATATTTTTCATTTAAATTTTTCACCTCATAACAACAAAAAAATGTTCATCTATTTAACTAGCTTTTATACATCTATGATTTCTTGGGGAAGCTTTTTGTCCTTTCGGGTTGAGGCAAGCAAGCATTTGGGAAAACAGTGCCTGAGAGAAAGCTGGTTGGAAAGCTCCAAAAAGATCAAATATTGACCCTCTTACCCTAAATCTTAATGTTCTTCCTAGAAAATATTGATAAGTCAGTGTTTCCCCATCATTTATATTATAAATTATATAATATATAAACTAAAGTACAATTAGAACATAATATTAAATCTCAGTCTTTTAAAAATGAAACAGTATTTTAGAGAAACATTTTCTTTGTACTGCAGAGATTTTAATTGAGAATATGTGCAGTTGCATTAGATTCTGGTTTTATGGAGGCACATGAATTTGAAGTGCATTTCTGCTTTGGTGTTCTTGATACTAAAAGCTTAATCGTTTGAAAGGATTCTTAGACATGTATTTATTACTTGAAATGAAACAGCATATCTACAGCAGATCCTTTGTAATTATAATATTGAGCAGAAATATCAGCAGAACTTGTTTGTTTGATTGTTTTCCCTTATGCTGTTAATTAGACAGCTGATATATCTCTGATTAACTGGCTACTGATGGACATTATGAAAGGATAAGAGAAGACAGATACACTGATTAGGAAGTTAGACATTTCTTGGTGACATTGACACAAACCTTATGTCTTGCCTAACTGAACTTAAAGCATTCATCATTACTATCTCACTGATATGTCAGTTGGATGTTTTCATGTTCAGATACACCATGCTACAGACAGTCCATGGTATTTTGAGCACTTATCTGTAGCTAAAAGAAAACTCTCACATCCTGTACAAAATGACACCAAAGTTGTCACTCTTTAGGTTAACAATGACAGTGGGTATTTAGCTACAAGAATTTTTTCTGGCTTACCATCTGTCATCATGTTCTCTGTTTTCACTGTCACATAAAAGCTGATTAGTCCACATCAGTGAGTGCTGCTTTGAAGAACAAATTAAAATACACCAAAAGTTATATAGTTCTTTAATTGCCTCCCTGGAATGTATCCAAATGAAAAAAATGTTTGCTTGGGTAAAGTTATATAAGAATCCTCCAGGGAACAACCAGCATGACCCCTGTGCTATTTGGATACAGTTACAGGTCCTGGTACTACTGGGACAAAGTAATGTTGCTTAGCACTAAACTGTATGTCAACATACTGCACCTCAAATACCATGTATAGTTTTGGGCCCCTCACTACAAGAAAGTCATTGAGGTGCTCAAGAGTATCCAGAGAAGAACAATTAAACTGGTGAAGGGTCTAGAGAAGTTTTATGAGAAGCGGCTGAGGGACCTGGGGTTATTTAACCTGAAGAAAAGGAGGCTTAGGGGAAACTTCTCACACTCTACAATTATCTGAAAGGAGGTTGTAGTGAGGTGGGATTGGTCTCTTCTCCCAAGTAACAAGTCATAGGACAAGAGAAAAAAGACTCAAGTCACACCAGTGGACGTTTAGATTGTGTATCAGGAAAAATTTTTTTACTGAAAGGGTTGTCAAGCATTGGAACAGGCTGCCCAGTGAAGTGGTGGAGTCACCATCCCTAGAGGTATTCAAAGGATATGTAGATGTGCTGCTGACATGGTTTAGTAGTGACCTGGCAGTGCTGGGGGGTTGGACTTGATGATCTTAAAGGTCTTTTTATAGAATCATAGAATCATTTTGGTTGGAAGAGACTAATAAATACTGCAAATGGCCGGAAATTAATCAAGAATGGATTTAATTTTAAGGAAGAAGACAGAAATTTTAAAAGGAACCTATCTGGACAAAAAAATTGATCTATTGTCATGGTTTAGACCCATCTGGGAGCTGAGCACCATATGTCTGATTGCTCACTGCCCCCTCTCCCCTTGAATGGGAAGGAGAAGAGGAAGAAAAAGACAAAACCCTACGTGTTGAGATAAGGATAATTTAATACAATGCAAAAAGAGTAACAACAATAGTAATAGCAATGAAACAATACACAAAGCGAGAGATACAGAGCAAAACAGAAATGGTGCTGCCCCAAGCCAGTCCCAACCACCTGCCAGAAACTTCATTTTGCCCACTCTTAACCTCCCTGTCTTATATAGCAGACATGATGTCAGTATTGTATTGAAAAACCCATTGGCTGGTTCAATTGCGGCCCCCTCCCAACTTCTGTTGAAAATTGACCCTATCCTAGATGAACTCAGGACATATATATGTAAAAATATATATGTGTACGTGTATCTCTTCCCCTTTCACAAGATACTGGATATTTATCATGCCAACGCATCGTATGTACAATCATATCATTGTACATTTATATGAATGTTGTCACCTCTGAAGTTTGCTTAGTTATGCCTTTACTGGTTCTATGATGTTCTTGCTATCTAGTAACAGAAGAAATATTTCCATTCCTCATAACCGTCAAGATAAAATATTTTAAGAGCAGGGTTCTCAGCACTTAGCTGCTGTTTACAGTCAGTGCAGAAAGCAATACCACCCCTGGTTTGCAACTGCAGCACAATGATCAGGCATGCGTTCCATGCAATTATTTAGCATTTTACACTGTCTGTCTACAAAATACTCGATTTAAAGTTAAGGTGGTTATACTTAATCTTCCAGTCTTTTAGAATATAAATTTTGACTATATTCCATGTCTTCTCTTTGAACAATGTTTTGACAAGAAACTATGGTTACAAGCACCACTTGGGTAAAACACTGTATCCATGCAATTTAGGTGTCAGGTGCTCCTACTTTTTTAAAGTAGCTTCAAGAGTATGGAATTTGCTTGGCTTTAATGTGCATATCAATTATTTATTCTTTTCCTCATTTCCTTCATCATTCCTTCCTTTATATATGTGCGAGGTTTTAAATATTCATCTAAGAACTGTGATATTAGCTGATTTCATTCCATTCAGCCTTTGGATTTGAGTCTCAATGGGAAGCTATATTCAAGATGCAAATGTTGTAAAGACTTACAGAATGTATCAGAAAAAGATTTTTGAATATGCTGCAGTGGTCATGATATGGATGAGCACATGTGAAGTGTTAAATAAACAAAAGCCTTGAGAAGAGAAGGCTCAGGGGAGACCTGAAGGGAGCTTATGAAAAGAATGGAGGGGGCCTGTTTACAAAGCCCTGGAGTGAAAGGATGAGGGGCAATGTTTTTAAATTACAAAAGAGTGGATTTAGATTAAATGTAAGGAAGAAGATCTTTACCGTGAAGGTTGGTAGAACACTGGAACAAGTTGCCCAGGGAGGTAGTTGAGGCCCCATCCCTGGATACATTCAAGATGAGGCTTGACAAGGCTCTGAGCAACCTGCTCTAGTTGAAGATGTCCCTGCTCTCAGCAGGGGGGTTGGACTAGATGACCTCTAGAGGTTCCTTCCAACCCAGACATTTCTATGATTCTATGAAAAGTATTATGGTAATTGTTATTGTGCCAAAACCTTCTACTGGTTGACCCCTCCTGGCTCCTTCTTGTTTTTATGACACAATGTGGACTCGACATTTCATTGTTTCATATCCACACCCTGAAATTAATTTCTATGTTAATAAAATAGTGTAATTAAAGGTTTAAAAATACAATTAACTCTTCACTAAAAATAAGAAATATGATTGTCCTATTTGGTCTGTTACAGATTACTGCTAGTCCAATTCAGATTAGCTCTCATTACTAGCTGGGATGTAAAAGACGCTCATTTAGCAACATATGTTCAAGAGGTCTTAAGATTAAATTCTGCTGCCTCCTCTTGGCCAGCAGCTCATTAAAACAGACGTCGTTTGCATGCATCATCAAGTGTTCTTGCCAGAAATGGTGCAGTAGCATTCTGTGGTTTGTCTGCCAGCAACTCAAAATAAATAATTCCATTTTTCTTGGTAAAGAGAAGGCATCTGTCTGCACAGCAGTCACAATAGTTCTGCCTGCACTTCATTTTAGGAGCTCCTTGTATACTGCCTGAGTACTGTCTTATGCAGGGAGGCAGCTCAAGGACTCAGGCTTCTATTATGAAGCTGACTTCCTAACTCTCCTTTCAGCACAGCATTTTGGTAGTATGTGAGTTTAAAGATTCACTGTAATTAATGAAACAAATTATTGTTAGCCTGGAAACTACCACTTATATTTGCAGGGATGAGATGACTATAGGCCTTATGTTCCACCTTGTATACTCTGTGCATCCTTTTCTTAAGAAGTTAAGAGAGATCACCTGAATTACCCAAATAACAACAGAGATAGGAAGATTATGGTATCTGTCAGTTTGTTGATAGTTCACAGGTATGCCAGTTTTTCAGCCAGCTCTAAAGACTACAGTAAATTTGAAGGACATACACCCTGTAATATCTCCTCTTTTTAGAAAGTGTGTGTAGGAATAAATGCAAGAAGAAGTGAGAGTTTTCAATTGGTTAATAATGCTGGGTATCAAAGTTCAGCATATCTCTTTAAAGACTCATCTGGCCATCTGATTTTATTGCAAAATTGCATCAGTGGGACACTTGGGAGCTATGCTGATCACACAGTACATTATGTTGGCCAATCCTTCAACAATATATTTTAGGACTCCAGTTTGCTTGAAGATCCTATGAAGACATGCTGTGAAAAAAACCTAAAATCATAGTACAGTAACATTATGGAGCCACTGTCAAGAGGTAATCTGCTCTTAATAGATAGCTTAGACTTAGGTTTGTGGTATGGTCTCTTACTCCATATATGTAAGAGTAAGGCCAGGTAAGATGGCCTCTGGGGCAAGAAAGGCTACAGCATACCATCAATGTGTATGGAATTTCCCTGATCCCTTTTGAATTTCCTAACCATTTAGTCATATTTGAATATATGGAACAGCAGTCAATGTCTGACTCTTGTCTTCAAGATAGGTTAAGGGATGTCTTGAAAAGAAATGGCAGATAATAACTTAATGGACAAGTAAAGGGACATACTTGTCAGTCTTAGAGGGCAGTTAGGAGAGTTATCTATCTCACTGAGGGCAAGGCAGTGATTCTACATTGTGTGCAGCATTTTGCCTCCACCTAAAAAAATCCACATAAATCCAGATCAAGTGTACTGTACTGATGATACAAAAATATCCCAGTCACGTGACATCAGCTCAGGTTATTCATAGAATTGTCATGCTGTGATAAAAAAAAAATGTATTTTCCTCATAAATCACTAATTATACAGTTGTAATACCTTTGTTTCAAAGGCTTAAACCTTCTGTTAAAAAGAGGCAAAGATTTGCTAACCTCACTGAATCTAACCAAAGCATAAAATGAGTTGCAACTACCAGATTTGACTGATTTTAATAGGACTTACTTGACTGAAAACATGTATTCCACTTGAAAATTGTGTGGCAAGAATCTTATTTTCTTATTTGCCTTTTACTAATATTTAATATAACTTGCAAATAAATTCAGTTTTTCACAGCATGACTCCCACTATTTTACATAAAAACCAGAGCTATTAATGTTTCTCTATTTTATCTTTCCCTTTGGTTTTCTTCTTGACACACTGTACCATTTAATATGCCATTATTATTTCTAATTTGGTTGACTAGATTTATGATCAATCAGAATGAAACTTTGTTATTAGTCTAAAAATACTTTTTATTTGTTTCATTTGGGTTTGGTTGTGGGGTTTTTTTTGTTGGGTTTTTTTTTTTTTTTAGAAACTATCAAGAAGTATAAATATGCATTTGTCAGCTAGGTGACTTTTAATATGGTGTCAGTATGACTCAAAACTGTATGTAATAATAAAGCCATAAGTTCATATAATCTTATCCATAAATTACCCTGCAAAAACTGTT
>JANHGN010016039.1:0-23783 GCA_024605025.1 Megaceryle maxima
GGCTGCTGACTTCAGACAGTGCCGTGAGTTGGAAGAACTGAGCTGAAAAGTAAAATCACTGAACAGAATTAGTTCTGTTCTCAAACTAAGACACCTGTAAGCCCTTTTCTACATTTTCTTCTTTCATCTGGAATAGAAACTCTGAGGAGCGATTCACAATTTCTCAACCCTTCAATCATTCCACTCCACAATGCAGACAATTTCTCTAATTTGTTCTCTGTGTTTCTCAAGGTTTGCTATTAAGTCCCCACCTCATCTTTAATCCATTTTGCAAATTAATAAATTATATCCACTTGTGAACACTCAACCCAAGATACCATTTTGAAATCAGCCCTTCTACAAGACATTTGCTGCTAACAAACATCTCTAAACTAATACATTGTACCATCAATCAAAAGACTCAGTCATGATCTTTTTCTCCAAAGCCTACAAACTTTGCTTTAGTGTTTTCACAACTGCACATTCCAAAGCCTTGGCTAAATAGCTTTCAACAAATTTCGTTGCAAGTTTTCAGAAATTCATAGTGGCTTTACCCCTAAAACTGCTAAATTTCAGCTCAAAGGAACTGCAACCTTTGAGATAATATTTTATTTGGTTTGCAGAAATTACCTCAATTATCTTCTCACCAGTCTGTGTGTTCCCACATGTCTCCTCAGAGCATCAAGTCTCCCAGGTTATTCTATCAGTTTTTCCAATTTACATCTTACCAACTGAAGTTTTACTGAAATAAATTTGAAACAGACAACTAGCTCATCTGATCTTTAACAACCTGGAAATTGCACAGCTCAGTAAAAGCTTCTTATTTGCAGAAGCTCACCTGTAGAATTCTCTGCAGGATTGAAGGAAGAGCAATAAATGCAGCCATGTTGTTCAGCACTTGCATTGTCAAACTCTTCAATGCTGAAATGTCAAACATAAAAGCCATCAGCAGTTGATTAGAATTCAAGGAAGAAAGATTATTTTTACAGATTAAGAGAGTTATTTCATTTCATGTTTCCTAGTTAGAAAATGGCTTTTATATTTTTTCTTCTCAACATTCTGCATTAAGCACACAGAGCTTTTCGTATCAGAAAGTATATTTAAAAGTTCTTGATATCACGAGGCCTTTTCGTTCCCCTCCCATGCCCTACCCACAGTAAAGATTCACGTTTTGAGACTTAATTTGAAGCACTGTCATTCACTTTTCCTACTGCTACCATAAACCAGTTTGGATGCCTTGTCCATGTTATAGTCCCAGAGACTCTAAAACTTCCTAGTATTAACCTTTGCAGGAATCGTGCTCCTAGATCCCCAGTTCCCCAAAGTAAGAGCCAATATTCAGATATTCACGGACCCAGCAATTCAGCTTCTTTGTGGGGATAATTAGCTAGTTAAAACAGTTTGGGAAGTATGCATATTAGGAACAAACAGAAAATAGTTATACACAATCCAGGTGTATTATCCTCTCATCATTTCCGGTATCACTTCAGATGATTACTTTTCTGCAGGCTTTAGCTCCCTAAATGTCCCTGTCTAGGGGACATTCTGAATTTAGAGGAAATGATGAATTGAGGAAATAGGTGATTTATATTTTTTGGTTACTGATATCTGCAGGACTATCCCCAGGAGTCCAGATATAGCTAATGGTCACTGGAAGGGTAGAAACAGAGGCAGGATGGACAGCAGGATCACCACCACACTTAGCTGCAATATGCTGTGATCCTTGACAATGCACAGCTACAACTACTGTGGTGTACAGGGCTGGGATGGATCAAAAAAACATTATTCTGTCCCAAGACCACAGTATGTAAAAGTCCCTTTTTAACTGGTCTTAAGGCTCTCACAAAGGGAGGCTATTGACACTCACAACGGGAAAATGGAGTAGAGGATTTAGCCGGTGTATTCAAGTTCTACTGATTTTATACACAATGGACAAGTGCAGGGATAAGCATACAAAAAGGCCAGGCAAGGAAGAGGACACTGTATTATGACAGAACTTCCCAAAGCGCAGACTGATACCTACTTACAACCCAGAAAGACTTTGTACAAACTCTGCTTTTTCAGAGACCATTCCCAGTGGAACCAACTTATTAGCAGAGGCCATGGTAGGTTCCTTTTTCCACTCAGGACTGAAAAAAAAAAAACAAACTAAAACACCAACCTGACAGCTACAGCCTACCAAACACCCAACCTGAGCTCAGTCCTACTGCCACTGCAGTTCAGATCTACTGCAGAAGCAGAAAATTTAGGAATTGAGTAACAAGACTGCTTCTTTTCTATTCATTCAGTAGGGGAGAGATGGCACACAGATTCTGATTAATATTCAGGGTCACAAAAGTCAAAATACTTACATTCAGAGTATTGACACTGTGAAGAACCAGATAATTTCTGTGGGGACATCATAGCCTCCAGCAGAGGAAACCAGAGGGCCTGAAATAATTGAATGCAAGTTAAAAAAGCAGTAAGAACATGACAGTACTACAAGTGAGCTGTGACCAGTGTCAGAGTCCATTTCCAAAGACTCACACATTCTGAAGAACACAGCTACACTTTTCATAATTGCAACGGAATGGGACTGAAACATGAGGAAATCCCTTAGAACACAGCACTTCAGGATCTGCTTTCCATCAAGACTACTCATATCTTAGACCAAGATATTATTTGACTGGCATCTGAGCACAGATCATCTTTGGCTGCTGTTGCTCCCTCTTCTCCATCTCACCTGTTTATTTACTGGAATTGTAACAACCATTTACACATCCTTCATTCAGTCTCCAACTACTTCTCCATGTGAGATGTACCCTCTCTGCTGTAGAGACTGCTTACATAATGGGTAGCACAGTAAATGGATCCCAACTGGAAAAGGGCATCTAAATTCTCCAGACAGCATACAGGAGTTGTGAAAATTCACATAATATTGTACTGGGGAAGCTGGTCCTTTATTTGGTGACCAGAGTTAAATCCTACTTACCCATCAACACCACCATTCCAGCAGGTGGAACAGGACCCAGAATGAGAGCAAACACTAACTCCAACATACCCAATTAAGCAGGTGGGCCATAAGCACTCTAGGTGTACCCAAAGACACCTCTTCAATAAAACAAAGCAGCTATCTGCTGCACAATAAAATAATTTAAGCGAAGAAACTGAGCAGATCACCTCAATACACTAGACAGTGCTTGGAAGATATTACAGAATTCTTGACTTCCAGACACACCACCTCTTCAAGACACAGGAAGAACGTTCTCAGTTTTGAGTTCAGTTACATAAGTTACACAAGTTACAGATAATCTTAGGAAAAGAAGCCTTTTATGTCACTGACACTGGCAAAACGTAAATGCAATCTTGATACAAGGTGACAGGCAAACCCAGTTCTCACTGTCAGAGCTCAAGCAAGATGTATTGTCTCCACCCCTCAAAGATCTGGCTGACATTAAATTCAGGATTTGCGAACTGTTGTGGTTTAAGCCCAGCCAGCAACTAAACCCCATGCAGCTGCTCACTCACTCCTCCCCCTTCCCAGTGGGATGGGGAGGAGAATTGAAAAAAAGAAAAAAAAAAAAACAAACACCAAGCTCATGGGTTGAGATAAGAACAGTTTCATAACTATACTAAAATATAACAACAATAATAATAATGAAAAGGACTATAACAAAAAGACAGAGAAATAAAACCTGAGAAAAGAACAAGAAATGCACAATGCAATTGCTCACCACCCACTGACCGATGTCTGAGCAGTGATCCACTCCCACCCCAGCCAACTCCCCCCGGTTCATACAGTGAGCATGACTTTTATGGTCTGGAATATCCCTTTGGCTAGTTCAGGTCAGCTGTCCTGGCTGTGGTCCCACCAGTTTCTTGTACACCTGCTCAATGGCAGAGCATGAGAAACTGAAAAAAATCTTTAACTTAGGAGAAATGCTACTTAGCAACATCTAAAATATCAGTGTGCTATCAACATTGTTTTCACACTAAATCCAAAACACAGCACTGTACCAGCTACTGGGAAGAAAATTACTCTATGCCAGCCAAAATCAGGACATGAATATACTCAGAACAGCAATATCCTGCAGCCACAGTGACAGCAGCATCAGCTTAGTGCCACCATAAAATTGGCTCAAACCGTACTATGCCTTCTTAAGCATCTGATTGACACTCAAGCCAAAATTTCAACTGGAGGTAAAAATGGAGTAAAGGATGTTGTCTCATTTGCTTCTCCACTGCTGAAAAGCGCTTTATTTTGTGCTTTACCCTTTCAAGTGAGGATTTCTCTCATGTTCCTCTGCAAGAACACCACAAGGCAAAGTAAAACAATTACTCCTGGAGACACATTAGTGTCCAATAGATGGGGAAAGGAAGAAGCATGTGAGGAGAAAGTTTCAGGAGATGCAGAGGCCTTTGTTGATACATTTCTTTTTATTGCCTTACCTCTCGCTGTTGCTGGTCTAAATTATGTGAATTTCTCTGGCAAAGGGCAATTGTTTTCATTAAGGTATCTTCAATGTTTTCTAGCAAGGGAAGTTCATCTGAGCCCAAGTTTTCTGGGGAAAAGCATATTGTAATTACAAACCTACTAAACATGTTAACTTTCAATCATTCTGCAAAATAAAAACATGCTGTTCATCTAAAGTCTGTTCACTACAGTGAGCAACTAAATTATAAAGACAGGTCCTGGTTTTTGGCTCTTTTCCTGAACAGCACAATAAACTGGGCATATAAAACATTCACATAATAGAATAAGGAAGATCTTAGCTTTGGTTTAGGATACAATTAATTATCAAATATGGGCACTGCATTTAATTAGGTGCCTATGAGCCTCTGGGCTAGTGAACAGTGCACCTGTGCATATACTCATTTTCTGTAGGCAGAACATTCCTACTTCTTTGAAAAGTTTGCTTCAAAAAATGCTACTTCCAGATGTCTCTCATCACAGTTCATATGTAATGTTGACTAAAGCTCAGTAATGAGTCTGAATGGATTCTAACATAGGAAATGTGTCTGGGAAGCCAGTAAGAGTACCTACCAGTCACAACCAAAAGAGCTAACAGGGCAGCTGACCTCACACACAAAAAAACATCCATCATAGATTCTTCTAGACCTCTAGCAAGAGCAGAGTAATAGTGAAGAAGTACAATCAGAATAACTACCACAGCCATGTGAATATAAATTTTAAAATAGTCACTGCAATACCTAGAAAATTGAAATAGGATCTCATTATGCCAGGTGTCAGGCATATGCACTTCACATTTTTGTGTTTATCTTTTTTTAATAGAAATGGAATTTAACTTGATATCACTTACTTTCATCATCTTTCATAAGCATCAGCAACTTGCTCTGCAATTGCTAAAAAAAAAAAAAGCCCAAAACAACTCAGAAAAGTAAACTTGCAGAAGCTTGACAGCAGTGTTTTTAAAAGGTATGGTTACAAAGGATCACACTAAGTTTCTTCCCCAGCATGACTAATATAGCATAAATGTCTTTCTGAGTATGGAAAGGAAACAGGAGTTGAAAGATTTTTGATTAAGAAAAACAAATTACAGGATCTATTATCAACTAGATGTTTGAAGACATGTCAGAAAAATATACTGATCTGAGTCTGCAGAAAACCCAGAATATTGCTATTTGACAAAAGGTAAATACTTCCATGGATTTTAGTGAGAAACAAATTGCAAAGAAATGACAATATCAAACCTTAACACATGCTAATGGCACGTCATGCAACACTGGCATGGCAAAAATGCCTCATTCAGGATTTCACTGTACCGTACCTCAAGCATAACCAAAAAGGCACCATGGATATCTCCCTTCTTCTCCAGTAAATATGAAGAAGCTTCATGGAGCTGATGTTTCTGGGTTATCTGAGTTAAAAGATTAAACACAAACAACACCACCTAAAAGTCTATCTTAAGAAATCTGACTGTTTCTCTCCATGAGACAATGACAACCAGATGGTCAGAAAGGTTTGTGTCTGTGTTCACAGGCATGTTACCCAGCCTGAGCAGCACTACCACTTCCCCCTGCTACTGGCTATGCTGTGATTTTTTCCTCAACTTGCACTACTGTTCCCACCAGCATTAAAATATTAAAACAAACAAAAAAAAAAAAAAAAAAAAACAAACCCCAAAACAACCAAACACGTTAATATCAAGGGCAGATCGTTGTTCCAATTTTCATAAAGAGAAGAAATAGCAGCTTTCCAAGTGCTAGTCAAATTTTGGCAGCATTGCTTTCCCAGAACCCCAGGCCCATGATTTCATATACCTTCAACATGTTAATCAACATTAACACAGCCAGTCTCTATTCTGCCGTCACTCAAGTAGCTTCAAAATACTAAGAGCCTTTTTCTTATTAGCCCTGAGACTAAACTCGGATTCAGTATATTAAATATTGCCAACCATGCTGCAGGAAAGCAGCTTAGCATCTTGAGGGGACAAGCAGTGTTAGAAATGGATTGGAAGCGCATCCAGGAACTAATCCACAACCTGGGCTAAAGTAATTTTACAGTACTTTGAAGGACATAGGAGCCAATCTGAATGCTTCCCCAAGCCCCCCACTTTTATACACATCTTTCCTACCTGGATGGCTTCTTCCAGTCTGCAGTATTCCAGAACTTTAAGTGTCTCCAAAACCTGGCCTGGGCTGTACTGACAGAGCAGCTCAATGAACTGCTCAGTGATGCAGGGTGGTAAGTGTATCAGGTCTTGGTTAATGCCTTCTCTGGAAGAAAAAAAGGTGCAGGAGACTCAAGTCAAATACTAGTCCAGAAGTTTGGCTGGAAAGAAGAGTTTCTTACTCAATTACGTGTTGTCTTTTATCCTTCACACAGAAGGAGAAAATCTGTCTTCAAGAGAAAAATTATGCTGTTTCTACTAGGTACTAGTGTTAGAGGTCTGGTTTGTTGTTCTACAACATAGTCTACTGATGCCTTAGCATAAATTACACTATCAAAGACCCCTGTGAAGAAGGATACCAGTACAGACACATCTATGCATATGCTCTATGGCAAAGAGGTGTAAAGAACTTCAATGAAACGTTATTATCTCCATGTGGTCTTTTTAGATGCCAATTGTCTATTTGTCTCTGCATCCATTTGAAGAAATATTTTGTTGCTTTTTGCTTATTGTCCCTGAAATTCTTCTTTGTCTTCCTTTATCACATTTTAACATGTCACATTCTAGAATATGATCCCTTTATATCTACCTAATCGAGATATGAACTTGTACTTCTTTTACAAAAACATCCCCGTTTTTATTTAGTTCCTCTTCTCAGAGCAAGACTGGTGAATTAGGTTTTGCTCTTGCAGAGGCAATAACTCTGTTATTTTATTTTTACATTCATGGAGCAGACCACCAGATGTAAGGTTTTGAACCAGACCCTGAATATTGTTCAGCCAGACTGCATCCTCTCTCAAGGGTTTTGCAACCAGCTGCACAACAGAACCATATTCAGCAGGAACTAAAGACATTTGTCTCACCTCCCGCTATGGGATCTGCTCAATCAACACAGGTAGGCAAAGTCTCCAACCCCTGCTATGCTTCCTGCCCTTGTTATCTCCCTGCCCTCCTCACAGTCAACACTACCATGATGGTCAGGCACTGAGCAGTGCCAATCTGGCACTCTTCTGGATAAGGCTGTGGATAATGCTGCCTGGCCTGAGCATTCAGGAGGCCAAAGTAGGGCTTCCCTTCTGATTCTACCCGAGGACAATTCTGCAGGTGAAGTAACTCATTAAATAAAATAAGATGTCCCTGTTAAAAGGATTTCTCCATGCCTTTCCAGCAGCAGCTGCTGGCACTGCAGTGGTTTGTGTAGTGGCCATTTTCTAATTCCTTGGCTTATTATTAATTAAGTAATGTGGGGTAAACAAAACAAAGAACAGAATTGCATGCTGTTCCCATGACTCCCTCTGGGTCCTGACTGTTTTCTACTGATCTTCTTTTGAAAAAGAGCAACATGAAGCATGAGATTTGAAAGAGGTGGGATAGAAAAGTTTCCTAGAGACAGATATAGCACCTGCAACCCTTCAAAATTGAACAGCAGTACACCACCACCATAGGTTAAACTGCATCACGCAGAGAAACAGCAAGAAGTTTATGCAGTCTAGGAAACAGGACTCTTAAACCTGTTCTGAAGCTCCTGCTAGGAGGGAAAACACATCAAGGAAATGTATTTAATTACTCTTCTGAACAGAAATTCCTAATCACAAGAAGATGTGTTGATATGTGAACCATACAGTCATGGGATGAAAAAGGTCTGATATACATTATGAACCTGTATTTCCTGGTAGTTACATGAGCTAACAGAATTATTATCATCAATGAAAGGCCAGGAGAACACTATGCCCCTAGCAAGCCAAACAAGCTTACTGTGATTACTGTGATTACAATGTCAGTCACTTGATTATAAATGATATTTGCTCACAAATATCAGCCTCACACAGGTACTGATCAGCATCCAAAATATGGACACAGCTGTAGAAAAATTAGTACCCAAACTAATGTGTTCTGACATCAAATATAGAATGGACTTGTATTTTGAAACAAGAATTAATAAATTCTGGCCTCCAGTATTCACCACCCATTCCTCCACACAACACACACCCTATAAACTCCCCCAATGCCTGTAAGGGAGTGAGCATTCTATTCTTTTTGCAACTAGACTAAAATAAAGAAGCACTTTCTACCTAAAACAACCTCTGTCTTCCAAAGATTTTTAGTCCGAGAACAAATTTCTAGTCTGGAAATAACTCCAGCACCCACTACTCATGACTTCATCAGCAAGCTGACCTTTTCCTTAACCATTCCACTCAAGAAATGCAGAGAAGAGAGAATGGAAAGAAAGATAGATTTTATAATGGTAAAAACTAAGCAACAGTCTTGAGACTTGCAGATGCTGTTCAGCTCAATGTCATCATGTTCAGCTTCAACAGAACTGTGGCAAACATCTCCCTTGCCATACCCTACATGCACTTTCCTGAAAGGAAGATGTAATCAATGGTTTCTCACAAGACCTGGCAGAAGTGAGGCTTCCAAGTGTCATGGATAGCTGGTCAGTGAGAAGAGCCATTGTAACAGAACCTAAAAGTTTAAGTATCTGTTAGTATATTTATAGTCTTGGAACACTGTGTTGCTACATTAGTTAATATTGCTGGTATAATACACAAACATGCTGCAAACAGACATGTTTCACTGCCTTTTTTTTTTTTTTTTTAGAGGACAAAAGCTTTAAGAGTTTAAAATGGAAATGTAGCAAAGGCTGCGATTAATGAGCTGACTAATACACCCTACATTCTCCATCTTCTGTGGCTGCTTATAAGATACAAACATACGGACATTTGGTTTTAATTTCCCCAGGCAATTTCTGTTAACCCTATTTCCTCCCTTCCCCCTTCCAGCTCCTTTAAAATAAATCTCTAGCTAAATTAAATGGGCCAAATTAATCCCTAATGCAATTCCACCAACTAGGATAGTTATACTAGCATGATGAGTCTTGTCCCCATATAATCAAGCAATCAATCGTATTTGAGACATTAAAAGCTCATTTACTGCTCTAAGAGTCTTTATTTTAATAAGAATTTTGCTAAAAAACCCTCCCAACAGACATGCTTTCAGAAGAACCTAATCACTATTTTATGTATAGGTATACTACAAAGTATAGGTAGATCTGTAGGTTAGGTCTTGCATAACAAGATTTCTCCCTCCTTCCCTAACTCTCGGGATACAGTTCAGCTCAGTTCTAGATCCTAGAAGCAGACAACCTCATAGCACTGAAAATAGAGCACAGGACCTTGAGTGGTATTAAAAAAGCAGCCCCACCAGCAATCCACAATCTCTACAGAACACTTCCTACTGACAAGAGTTTAATAATAGGTTAAACCCTGGGCTTCCAGACCTTCTGTTTTACAGTCATTCAGTGCCACATGTGAATCCAAAGTATTTAGTACTATTTTGTTCATTTTTTCTGTATAACTGTCCCACTTTATCTTTTGCTTATTGAGTATTGTGGCAACTACAATCCAGTCAGCATGTGGTTTATCCATTACTTGCGGTGCTGAACGTCTTACAGCAGTGCAGAGAGCTAGTGGAGTTTGAAACAGAAGGGAAAAAGAACCATTCATAAGCTTCCCTAAGACACGTGCGGCACAAGGAGATCAGCCACATGGCTCAAGGCACCTTGCTGAACATCAGGCTTATGGGAAAAAGCAGAGATCTTTTGAAAAATCAGAGACAGAAAGTTGCTTCATATTGGTGGTTTGAACACATCATGTGTTGCTTTTGATTACAAGGTAAGTACAGGAGAAATGGTTGTATTTAGCTCTAATTATGGTATAGCTCAATTAGATATGTTCATTACTCAGATTACAGAAGCCACTCTATGCGTAAGATCAAAATACAGGTTAATTACTAACTTCACTGGGTCTCACTGCAAGTGATATCACAGCATAAAGTCCTACTTAACATCTGGATGGATATAATTTCTGCTTAACTATTCAATCTTTTTCTTAATTATTAATTTTTTAACTAAATAAACTCAATTTCTCTCCTATAAAACCCAAACAAGATATTTTCTGGGCAAAATTCTGATTTTATTTTGACTTTTAAGAAGTTAACACCTTCCATACAAACATGTCTGTAAAGCCCAGGAAATAACAAAATGTATCTTTTATTTATTTATTTATTTACATCCTAACAAAATCCAAAAAGTGATTAATTCCATGTTCTAGCTTCCACAGCATGTCTTTTATTCCACTTCAACAAGAAAAGAAGCACTGACACTTGAATTTACGTAACACTATCTTCTCCTCCTCCTACTTCTCCTCAGAAAACACAATTAATTTGTAGCTAATTGACAAAACAAGATCACTCCTTCAATTGCATTAACAATTGCTTGAAGGCATTCAGAGCTGTGCATATATAAGTGTCTTACAATATAAATAAATAAAATCAAGGTCTTGTAGCATTTGAAACTGATTCAACAGAAAGAGAACACTCAGTGCTGAAATACTGAAAGAACAGGAGCAGATAGAGCAAGCAAGTAGTTAAAGAGAAGTTTGCAGTGAAATATGGCAGCAATTCTGAAATAAGACAGAAATTTAAAAAGCCAATAGACTAAAACGTTTCCCTATTTTTGTTAGACTTGGGCATCTTGGTCAAGTAATGAAATCAGTGGGTTGAGAACAGTCACAGGGTAACCATTTCACAGCCTTCTCAAAGAAGCTGTTACAACAACGCCCAACCTCCCACCAGCACGGAGGAGGCATCTTTGCACATACTGGAACCCACACCATTTCCCACTTAGGAAGCAGGCAAGGGCTCTGCTAAAGGCAGCTCCCCAGAACACTGCTATTTCTAGGTTCTCCTCCTCAACTTTGGGCAGTCTGAAGAGTAAGTCACCTTTTCTAAGCCTTCATCTTGGCTGTAGGTTGTTTGGATACACTGTTTAAAAGGCATTTATATTAACCCGTGTTTTCAAGCTGTAGTTTGTAAACGGCCCAATTTTCTTACATACCTCGGATCAAGGAGACTCCTCAGAAACTGGAAGAGTAAGAACTGGTCCTGTACAACAGGAGAAGACAGAGTTTTACTATTTAAAATTATGTACAATAAACCAGTGATTCCTGAATTATAACCATTGGAGAAAATGCTTTTCAGAGCTGGTGCCTGCTGAAGAAGCTGGTTTAGGCATTTGTCTTGTGTAAACACTCAGAGGATATCTTTGCTCCGATCCATGAGCACAAGCCATACTGAACTCCAAACTAAAAACTGCATTATCAAGTGAGGCAACCAGCAACTCAGAAATTGTACGTTTTTATGGTCAGAACTCTACAAAGAGGCCATATAATTGAAATGTAGCAATTCCTGCAGCAGAGTAGATATCAAACTATTTTTCTTATATTTATGACACAACTCACTCTGACTCTTGGCGATCATTTCTAACAAGAATGGCAATCTCACTATAAAGAAGCACTGACATCAGTGATGTTTGGCACTTTACCTGAAGGTTTGTAATGATGCTCTCGATCTGCTCACTGAAGTGAATGGCTACCAAGTCGGCTGCTTTACATGGGCTCAGCAACAGCAGCTCCTTTGGAGAGGGACACACAACAAATATAGTTTTCATTTTATTGGCAATAAAATTAAGCAGTATCACGAATTCCATTCTCATTGTAACTGCATCTTTGCCTAGATGAAAGCTGCAAAATAATAAATACCACCACACAAAAAGTGATTTTGAAAAAAATCTACCAGAGTTTTAAAAGCAGGCTTCCAGTAACTGGTACCTGTCCAGATGTGGGAAAAAACCCCAAAAAACAAAAACCAAACCCAAACAATTTCTTTATTGTAATAAAAGTAGAAAAAAAAAAAAAATAATTATGCCTGTAGGTTTACCTCCCATCAGGCTTGATCCAAGAGGTTTTGCATTATACAAGCTTACACAAACCAGAACATTATTTTTTTTTTTCCCTAATGCTTCCAAATGCATGTATACTTCCAAATAAATGAGAAGCAACTGCTTCAAACCAATACCGGGTACCTAGTAACTGTTTCTGAACCCCCCTGCTAAGCCTACAAAGGAGAAAACATTGCTTTACTAAACAAAAACAGCCGTTAGAGTGGTAAGGAAAGAAAAAATTCACGTGGAAAAAAGTTTTAAAAGAAACAAATGTGAAAACGTTACTAGTACTAACTTGGTCTCCAGACACATGTAGCAGCCACCAAATTCAGCCAGACTGGCTGGCCAAGTCTCCCTGTGACTGATTACAGCTCTTCAATTAGTGTGACCTTCACTGCCTACACCCAAGTAAAAGATTTTTGGGCTTGGGTTTTCATCTTCTCCCAGGTTTGAACAATTTGCAAACATGGTAGACAACCCTTGAGGAGACAGCTCTGACACAAGGCATGTGGGTCTGAGGACAGAAAGTGACCACCACAAATAGCATTGTGATTGAAGAGAAGCCTAAGGCTTTACTTTTAAGATAAACATCAAGAAACAACAGCTATGTAGGATGATGGAGAAAATAAGTGGCATTGATTACAAAAGCCACTTTCTGTCATATAATCACCAGGAAAGCCTCTCTAGACTCTGCTAGTTTCAACTGAAGTGGCTGGATGGCCACTTCCATACCTCAGCAAATAAAAGGACAGTTGTTTAAAGATCTGACCATCCTAGTAAAATGCTTTTTACTATTTTAAGTCTTCTGAATGTCTGAGAGCAGGATTAATACAATGGAAAAGAACAAAGGCCCACAGCAGCCAGTAAGCTGCTAAGTCACATGAAGTTGTATGCACTGTTCACCAATCCTGGGAAACAGAAGATGCTGAAAGGAAAGAGGGAGTTATTTCCAGTGACAACCACCAAGAAAGGTGACCTGCAGAAATAATCATCTGCCTGGCAGCTTTCTGAAGGAAGCTGCAAAAATCATAGATAAAACCAGCTGGCCATTATCTTTGAGGCTGATGGAACAGCTCAAGAAATCCTGGTTTTGAGGACAGTCATGAACAGGTTGAGAGGAATATTTTCTGTGGTTCACCAACTTCAAAAAAAGTATGCAGCTCTGACAACTTGGGCACTGGGCACTTCTGATGGCTCAATAATCAAGACTCCTCCAGACTGAGGGAAAAAAAAAAAAACAAACTACCCTATATGAAAAAGCTGGCAGTCTTAGCCTGTGACAAGCTTATCAAGACAGGTACAACACAATGAGAAACGCCAAGAAGGGCAGTCCAGGACACTTCTGATTTGTCCCGAGACACCCAAGCATGGAACAGCAATTGTAAAGGCCTTGAGCTTTTTAGCAAGGAGACCTACCTGTGATTTGATAAGGAGACAAAATAAAGCTTAAAGAGGGAGGACAACTCACTCAATGCCAATCTATTTTGGCTGTATATACCAATACAAGCAGAGACAAGGGATGCAGTAGGAGAAGAATGAAGCAGGCACAAGGAAACAAACAGTAGATAGCAGTTTGCTCAACCTGGAAAGCCTGTCGTGGAACCACAGTTGCTCTGATAAGGTAGGAATGAGCCAGGCTCACTCAGCCACAGCACAAGCATCACCACCAACTTCCACAGGCTCTGAAAATGTATCTGGAGAGTGGGTGTGAGCTCACTGAGCTGCATGTCATACAGCTGGATTCATGGGATTTCTTTGTTTATCATTTGAATCCCTCTTGATCCATTTTATCCTTAGTCATGCATTACTTCCAGATGCTGGTAGACACTACAAGTATTCTGTATCTTTCTAAAGTACTTCTGTCTACCTCACAGGATACAGGTTTCTGTGGCTGTTTTCTGCAAAGTAGTCTGGGCAAGTGCACAACTGCTGCTTTTATAGACAGTTATTTTCCTGGTGTATCTCCAGATTGCCCTGCAAGGAGGACTGACACCACCTTATAGGAACTAGAGATATGTCTACTAACTGGACAGTTATTTCAGACATGCATCCATCCCTTCAAGCAAAGAGAGATTGAAGAGAGGGGAAAAATTATTAGCTAAAGAAGTGTAGCAACAGTCTGTGTCTTACAGCAGAAGTCTTGACCCCATCTTCCCACAGGTTAGAAGTGCCAGAGTACCAAGGTTGAATGTTACTATCATTGTAAGATGAGGAATTTGATACCACAGACTGTGAGGTTAGTGAAGTCAACGTCCTGACCTTGCTGCTGCTGCATGCTCAGGACATGAAAGACTTGCTAATGGACTCCTTTCTTGCTACACTCACTATAATGGTCCCATTATCCAAAGAGCAATACTTCAAACCAGGAAACCAAGGAAGCCAGCCTGACTTTAAGAGATGCACTTACATTAATGTACAAGACAGCTAAACCTTAAAGTCAGAGCTTTCTAAACAGTTGTGCTTCAACAGTGTGACACTTTCCTTACAGAACAGCACTTGGCAGTTGCAACAGGAATTAGCAGTAGCTGAGGTATCATGGGTTTAGCATACACTGTACCTCTATATGTTCCAAAGCTTTCTGCCACACCAACTGCTTTTCTTCAGTGCTGTAGCCAGGCATGGACAGGATGTTATGAATATAGTTGAAAACTTCTTCCTGTAAGGCATAAAACCATAAACAGTATAGTAAGTGCCGCAGCACTGCTAACAGCATTAGATTTTGCTAAGGAAGAGCATTTCAAATAGTCTTAGGATGACCTCAGGGCTAGTCCTCTCTTAGCAAATCAGGATAAATTATCTGCAACTGAGATTATATGTTCCTAAATAGTTGCTGAAGAACTGACAGGAAAAAAAAAAATTAATCCAAGAGCAACAGAATAGATGCTAAACATGTTAAGCACTGAGGTCAAAGAGAATTTTCTTCCATTATTGGAAACGTCCCCCTCTTGCTCACAGAGAAAAAGGACAGGACATCACTCTTTAGCTAGGAGCATAGGCAGAGAAAAGAACACCCTACCATAAAGTAGGTCAGTTTTTTCCAGCATATTCCTGAATTCCTTTTCCACGTTAGCCTCTCCCCTGAGGATCTCTTACACTGTCCTCAGCTCAGATACTCTCCTGTACCATATTTATCGACCATCTCACTATTGCAACCTATCTCTTCTGACTCCTTCACCCACACCACTTTCAGCATAATGGTTTCATAAGTAGCTGGTGAGATCACATTTACCAGACTCTCCTTCCAACTTCTGTTGGTGATAGTGAAGACAATATCTCAACAACTGTGGCAGACGTGCAATTTACAGACACACAGAAGCTAATTGCAAAGAAATAGTAAGGGCAGAGTCGCTCTGCCCAAGTGGACAAAAGACGGGGACTGATGGCAGAAACAGAGAAGTATTTATTTGCAATAAATCCCACCTTGCACTCAGGTTTTATATATTAGCATTGTTTAAATTTAAGAAAAAAAACAACCTCTGAAGCTTTAAAAAAACACAACAAAACCAACTCAAACACACACACAAATTCAAAAAGCCTTGACTATAACTAAGAAAACTCCATGGCAAAAGAGGACACTTTGTAGGACAGAAGAGCTGTTCTGCCCATTCATGTTCTGGCCTGAAGGACAGGCTGCACTTCTATGAAGAAGAAAGGCCAGAAGCACCAGATTACTCACCTTTCTGACTGGATCACGCAGGTAACAGCCAATTATTTTGTCATAGCGAAGCTCTCGTTCATACATGAACTCACAAATCTGATAGCTAAAATGAAAAATAATTTCCATATTAGGAAAAACACAGATGAATCAGCAGAATAGAGGTAGGCAGCTTGGATCCAGCACAGTTTGGCAGCAAAAAGAAAAGGCAGCAGGCTTTACAAAAAGCATTTGGAAGTATGTTCCATGGAGGTTTTCAGCACACAGGCCGGGTGGCTCCAGTTTACATATGCCATTTGGTATCAGCCACAGGCCAGCCAGCCCATCAACCTCCCTCTTTTGGAAAAGTTATTGTACAGAACAGAGTAAAACAGAAGGCATGGACAGCGGACAAAAATCCTTAAAGAAATCAGGTTTCACAGGTTCTGCTGTTCACAGATCAGCTTCTTTATTTCCATAACAGACTTGTCTCTAAGCTAGGCCAATCCACAATACTACTTTGAAGAAATAGGCTGAATGTGACTCAATAATGTGTTATGACACAGCTTCCTACCTTCAAATTTTAAATAAGTATCCTAAATATTTTGAGACTTTAGATAAAACAAATGCAACTGAAGGAAAACAAATTAAAAGTCTGCTAAATAACATTATATTGTGGGTCTTTTAGCTCAGCTGCAAGTGGATGAGCTGGTGTTTCTGGCAGTCAAACTCGCTGAAAATAATTGCATTTATTGAGTCTGAAAAATTTAGCTTTGTAACTCCTCCTAGGTCACAGGAAAAGAGGCATGGCATGCCCCACCACTATACTTCTATCCCTCTCATCCTCTGTAGTATGGGGGATTAATTCACATAACATCCAAATTCAAGACTTGGATGAAGACGTCTTCCCTGGCCAGCTCTGTTTGGGCATGACAGACTCTTTCTGGAAGTGTCTGGAAGTATCTAAAGGAGATGGTGGAAATTTTTAGCCTTTCCAGACACTGTGTGTGTCTCCTACTCAATTCTAAAATGAGTACCATGGGGGTGGCTCCAGACCCTGTCTTAACAATGCTTTCTGTAAGAACATCCAGTAGAAATAAGACAGAAATGCTGGGACTAAATATGAACATATTAAATGAAGCATATGTGAATGCATAGAGAAAATAATCCAAACACAGCTGCAAAGTAGGAACAAGAATCGTGGAGGAAAAAAGCTTTGGAAGAGATTTAAAGTCAGTACTTATATATTGTACACAGCAACTTACAATTCAGCTTTTTCTGCCATTTGGATAAGACGGTTCTCTTCAAACTGTACTATCCCTCCTGCCTGGAGCAATTCTAAAAGGACCTGTAGATATTGAAGACCAGTTATTTATATTGCAGTAGCTGCTGCAGAGGTGGCCATTAAAAGTACACTGCTCCTGCTCCATTAAACTTTGTATTAACACGGGGCTTACTTTACAGATTTTTAATTCATTGTCCATTAGCCATGAAGATCATGTGCTTATCCAGAACTTTTCCTGCCTCTGTTCTTAGTGCTGCCAAATCTCTTCTGCAGGCAATACCAGGGTAGGATCCTCCTTCACTCCTGCTGTGTACAGCACTGCCCAATTATTCCATGCTGGCCACCACTCCTATGCTAGGTGTCTGCTTTGACATATGACCTCCAGCCAATATGGATTCCCAATGAGGCCAAACTCTGCTCTACAGTCTGGTCATACCTGGTGCTTAAAAAAATATTCCCTTAAAGGCTATTACCTGTTGCCTCTCCGAATGGCGTGAGTCATCATCTGGACTGCACAGAAACTCAAGGACCTGTGCAAGGGTGTAGAAGTTCACATGAGTTAGGCCTGGTTAGGTTTCTGCTAAGAGCTATGCTAACAAGCTGATGAAGAGCACCAATACTGGCAACAGCAAATCAGAACACAACAGCACAATTTGAAAGTACTATTGATCTATGAGGTACTCTCTACTTGGTCCTGTAACTTAAGAACACTTAAGTATACTGGAGTAACCAAGAACTGCTGAAAGACTCCAGGGAAGGAAATCCATGACACTGCCCCAAGGTCTAGAACCAAACTTTAAGGGAACCCAGGGGACCTTGTGGCCCTGCCTTGGACTACACACCAAACAGCTGGAAACACCATGCTGACCCTCTCGATTTCTCTCCTAGCTTGTACCATCTCTCCCAGAAAAACAGGAAATCACGTAATTAATCTGTAATTTAAGTGTTTAATCCAAATCCATTTAGCCTCCACAAAGTGTTCTTTGCTCTTACATTATGAAAAAAGGACATATACTTTCTAACTCATTTTTTTTTATTAGCACTGATATATCCATGTTATCATCAAAGCACAACTGTTGTAGCTGTTGAAGATGCCGCCTCAGTCCCAGGAATTTGTGGGCCTTAAACTGGGATATAAACCTACCTCGTGCAAGCTTCAGGCATGCACTGGTACATATCAAGCAGCAGAGGAGGATAGTGGCAACATGAATTAGAACTTACCTGTTACATATACATGCTCTATAAGCTCACTAATGTCATTTTAGTTGGCACCCCTTATCTCCTTACCTTGCTATCTTCATACAGATAATGTGACAGAGCCAGCAAAATGCTCACTGGGGCTTAAAGATAAAGCTTAGTTCCCACCCTTATGGGCCTTTGCCTTCCACCTCTCCTGACACACTAGTGACCACAGGAATCTGTCATTCCACGGAGAAGAGTAGAGGCTGTTCTATCTCCTAGGACCTGATCCCAACTTCTCACGCAATTCCATCAGGTAAGCTGTAACATGGTGCTTACTGTGCTTCTGTGTGGTCTCTCCTATTCTGCTTCCCTGAAACCTCAGCAAGGTTCCAGCAAAATACTACCTGGTTTATAATGCACCAGCACTTTCAGAATTGCTTCAGTCTACAGCACTTATCTCAGTGCTGCACCCTGTTTGGAATTTTTTCCACCTCTCACAAGTACTTGCCTGGTCAAAAAGTGTCCTGTTCACAAACAATGTGTTGTTGGGCTTGGCGAGCTGACGGGCCAGGAAAGTAAAGAGACAGCCAACCTGGGATGGGGTGAAGTCAGAATTCTCTACCATGACCTGAGAAGCATTAGAGAGAAAAGGGACAAATATAAACACAAGTGATTTATTATGCATCTTCCTTTGGGAAAACAAATCAGGACACTTCAACAAGAAAATCCTGTACAGCCATCAGGTCTTCTCCTACCCTAGACATCTACAAAATCTCCTGTTGTTAGTCCATCCTGAAGGTCAAAAGATGAGGCACCTTCCCTGGCATTTAACTGTGTCATCTGAAGACAAAAACAGTGGATGTGTCCTTGCCAAATCACCTCTGTCCTAAAGACGAAGAGGCTCAACCTCTCTCCCATATGCTCAAGGCAAGTATTCTTGTATAATCCTTATTTTTGGGTGTGAATAGGCTCCAAACCCATGTTTATCTCCATCTCTGTATTCTGTGCTGATCACTGGACACATAACAGAGTTTTGGAGCAGAGAAATGTTGCATCAAGAAAAAAGATAAAATTCATAATTATAGGAGAAAAAAAAAAAAAACAAAACAACCAAACATTTGACTTCAAGCCCCAAACAGTCACAACTTCTATTGTGGTATGCAAAAAAACTGACTGAATGACTAAAGAACAACTGTAGATTCAGGGAAAGGTTTCTTTTCTAACATTAAATTATCTGTTAGTCTAAGAATACTTTGAGAAACTCATGGCTGTGATGACTTCACTTGAAATTACATAAAAACAGAATAGCTAAGAGTCACTACAAAAAGGATTTGAAATCTGAGACGTGCTTGTCACCTGCCTTGCATATAAAAAACAAGCATCTCATTGCTTCTAAAAAATTCCTAAACCCTAATAGAAAGTAAATGCTCCTATTTGGAGTCTCCTTCTAAGAGCAGTGGGTTTAAGTTGGAACAAAATTCACCACCTGAACAACTCTGTCACCTAACATCTAAGAATTGCTCTAGCCAAGCCTAGACAGGGAGCATCTCACAGTTTATAACCTCAATCAGTCTAAGCTTGGGAGATACAATTCATTTCTTAAAGTGACTTGGAGTTCCAGATTCCCATGAGATGCTAATGGTTATCTTACACAAGTGGAAGCAGACAGCTAAGACACATTAAGGAATGAAGCAGGGCTACTTGAAGTATCAGCTAATGCTATCATTCTCTTTTCATTTTCTGTTTAAAAAGGCTATTTCATACAGGAGCCTACTCAGAATGGCATTAGCTTATAGCATTAAAAATACAGCTCACTAAAACAATAGGACTGTTTTATTCATTTTGGCTTTGTTTTTGACAAACTGGGTTCTTATCAGTCCATGTGAAGGTGAAAATACTGTACCTCAAACAAAGCAACCTTATAGAGACTGCAGGTCAGCCATGCAGACTTTCTAATAAATGATACATATAGAAAAGTTTACATCAGCATTATCAGAACATCTATGTTGACCAAACTCTTAAAAGTGCAGCCATTTCCTAAGTGGTTTTTTTTCTACTATAAGTACCATGTATTATATATATATATACTTCTACTCTAAATAATAAATTTAAATAATAAGTCCCAAATTTTTTTTTATTTTTATGCAAAAGGAGAGCAG
This sequence comes from Megaceryle maxima, assembly GCA_024605025.1. Taxonomy (NCBI): domain Eukaryota; kingdom Metazoa; phylum Chordata; class Aves; order Coraciiformes; family Cerylidae; genus Megaceryle; species Megaceryle maxima. Next base: position 20,633 of record JANHGN010016039.1, read on the forward strand.
ATTCCAGATTATGGGACTGATGGTTCCTCATAACAACAAATCATTTGCCTGCAGATGTATTTAATCCTGCAGCACTTCTCACAATTTCCCTCCTTTTCCCCTCCAAGAGCACAGCTGAATTCTATTGTGCTGGACATTTGCTATGGGACCAGCAGCCCAGAACAGGGCTGAAACAGCTCGACACTGTGCCACGGGAACACATTCCACAGTAGCTCCAGAGCACAGCTGCAGCCTGCTACCTCCTGCTGACAGCAGCTAAAGACACAGAAAAGCACAGTCTAACCCAGCACAGGATAACTAACATCCTTACAGCAACGTCCTGTTCAAGCAGGCACAGAGAAGTTCCCCCACAGTGGCATTACCTCAGCCCCTCCAACACAGGCTGCTGCAGCAGCGCTGTCGCTGAATTCACTCACTGGTGCCCTTACTTTCATCTGTCAATGACAACAGTGACAGGAAAATGCTACTTATGGTATGTTTATACATAAACAGCTTCCAAGTGGAGTTAGTCATTATTAATGCTGACAGGTTTGAAGGGGAAAGCAATCGGCATTTGGCAGCGATAGCTTTTAATGAGAACATTCATTGTTAAGGAACACAGGCTGCAGATGACAAGTGATTTCTAGAGCATCAGGCTGATAACTCTGACATTTCTCTTCTCTTCCATTTACTAAAGATAGGTCTGTCATTCTGGGTAGGTTACATCCCAAACACAGCATTTACAGATCAGGGAGCAGGGTTTTCTCAGAAGAGTATTAACACCCTGCCAAGCACAGGATTCCTAGGACCTTTTTTGTTGTTCAGAAGGAATCAGGGAACGGAATCAATGAGAAGCTGTTAGAAATAACAGTGCAGAGAGAAGAAATCTGACAACAAAATACAACCCAGGTGAAATCACAGAGAGGAAAGGAGACCTCTCTGACACCACATTTAATGTGCATAAAGCATCATTTCAAAATACGCAACCTACAGCCTTGGCTAAGGTGAATCCATGCTCCTGTCCACCACCTTCTTAAAGGTGTCATCCAGGGCCAGACTAGAAAAACCTCATCTAAATTACAGGCTTCACTGCACAGTGTTGTATATAATCAGTCAGATGTAAACAGAGAGGTTATTTCTTAGCACACTCACCTTCAGAAGTATGTCCACAATTCTCTGTTGATATTCCACAGCTTGCTTGTCATTCTTAAAGTCTTCGAAAGTCTGCATGAGGCAAAACACTGACACCTTGAGAAGAATGCTCTCCACTGGCAAACCCAGAAACACAAGCAAACACAAGCAGCAGCCATATCACAAAGCTGACAATGCTTTTAAGTCCTTTCTGTGCATATCATCTAAGTAGCAGGTTCCAAGACACAATTTGCTCTTTTGTTACTTCCAAAGTGGTTCGTACATATTCAGGTAAAAGTAACAGGCCCAAGTAGACAGAGGAAAATCAAGAAATTTGGAAAGGAAGAAAGATGATTCCTTTTGCAGGAGAAAGATGTAGATACTAAAACACTCTTTACAAATACATTTTTTCTGTTTTACCTGTGCTTTAAAGATGGCCTCTGTTACCAGAGTCTTCACTGTATAATGTCATGTTCATTGATTTATATTAAGGACATAAAGGACTATTATGATCTCTAATATCTTCTAGAACACACATCAAAATGTTTCCTGCATCAAGCCAGTAACTACTGGTTTAACTAAAGCATAATCTTTTTAATAGGAATCTTACAGATCATGTAACCCTGATGTAAGTGATGGAAGAACTGGCATTGCATTTTTCAATAAGAGAAGATCAGTGATCTCTTACCAGAGCAAGAACATTAAGGAATTCCCGAGTGTCGAAGTGCAGCAAGGTACGAACATAAGGGTAGACCTCTTCATCCACAGATCCCTCAGTTGAATGCAGCCGGATGAGAAATTCAAAGACCTGCAATGAAAATTCAAACACAGCAGACTTTCTATAGATTTCAGGTAACTGATAGCTCTAGCACATGAGAAAGCAGCATCATTACCTGCTTTGCACTTAAGCTTTAAAGCACCTTAGGAGTCCCATCAGTGTTCTTACTTGAATCATGTTTTCTACTGCTTGTTAGTAAGAAAAAAAATTTCCCCTCCTCAGACTTGCCAACCAATTTAAGATCAAGCTAAATTTAAGATAAAGTAAAAAATAAGGCTTATACTTGCAGACTGAAGTCTGTGAAATTAGGTAACTCCCTCCCCTTCCTGGCAGCTCTCCTAAGAAGCTCCTTATCCAGGGCACAGCTCCTCTCTTAGTCAGCAGTTCCTTTGGGAAGAGCCAGTCAGCCTGTCACCTCACTTTGAGGCACAAACCTTTTGGTGCTGCAAAGACTGACTTAGGTGCTATTCAACTTTCCTTCTCTTCCACTGACTTTCTAGGTCCTGAAATTTGAGCATATCTTTCAGTAAAAATTACTGAACCACTGACAGAGGTGTCCAGACACTTCCAGGGAACAAACAGGGCAGCAACAGCTCCAGTTGTCTCAAACACACTCCCAGTAGAGAGTAGACTGCTGCAGACCAGCTAGTGCTCATATGTGTTAAGATACGCACTGGGATCCCGTGGAGAACTGACAGACAATAAACTCTCCCAGCCATCCTCAGGAAATGTCACATTCTTTTTCTTACTCCTAATTTACTCCTATTCTGAGTTAATTTTCCTGTTACCATGTGGCAGTGAAGCCAGGAGGAGTTAGCAGCTTGATTTTCAGATCCACATCCTTCCCTGCTGGCCTCCTTGAACCTGATACGCACCTGTCAGCTAGGAATTCTTAAGAGGATGAAACAAAACAAAGAACCCAGACTGTAGCTAGAGTGGATTCAAGTATCCAGGCAGAAGGGTGTTACTTAAGCCAGGTTCTCAGGAACACTGTCAGAGGTCATAAAAAAGAGAGGTTGATGGCCCTTCCCCAGAGCAACTGCTGCTGGTTGGGCTACCAACTTCCCCTCGGACATGGATCCACAGTCTGTTGCTGTGCCAGGACTATGTGTGCAGGGGACAATTGCGGAGGGCAACAGCATAGTGCTTGATCCAGCAAAGGGAAGCAGACTGGTTTGCACACCCTGTGAGAAAAGGGTTTGCAGTAACCCAGAGCTACAACACATATATAGCTACAAGCTCTGAATTAGCAAAAAAAAAAAA
>JANHGN010016040.1:0-45072 GCA_024605025.1 Megaceryle maxima
AAATATCAGGGTGATTGAAGTCACCCATGACTACCAGGGAGAGTGTTCTAGAGGCCACTTCCAGTTGACTGTAGAAGTTTTGTTCAGCACTTGTTTAAAGCCCGACTCTTCCAATGAGTACAGTGCAACACACCAAAGAACCACAGGAGTGGGCTGCTGATGGGGCCTTCTGGGAATCCACTTCCTGGCTGGGATGAGAGGGGACAGGTCGGGAGGCTGCAGACTGTGTTATGTCCTGAGCATTGAGACAAATTCCAAGCTGCAGCAAGAGAGGAGAGGAAGCCCAAGGGAGAGGCACGGTGGGCAGCTGGCATGGCCAGGGCATGGTGTGGCAGTGTGCTTACTGCCTAAGAGCAGTTTTGGAGGTCAGAGGAAAAATGTCTGGTTGAGATAGATTTTATTTTTTTTTTCCCCAACCTGCAGACCTCTCAGGCCTACTCTGGGTCTATGTCTCATGCCTCTGCAGCGGAGTGACAGACAACCCGTGTGACTGCTCCTCTCCTGTACCCCAGCCTGAGTACTGCTGCTGCTGTGTGGGGATCACCAAGCCCCCCAAGCCTCGGTGCTGGAGAAAGAAAGAGGTGTCCAGTGCAATGGGGTAAGGGACTGGCACCTTGTGGCACCCAACTTATGTGATTCAAAGGATAGTGGTGCAGCGCCACACTGAAGTGTACCTTTGTCTAATAAAGACAGCTTCATTAAAAATAATGGAAAACAGAGGTACTCATGCTAAGAGACTTGGAAGCTGTGATTCAGGAAGGTCCCTCACATCGCCTCCTGCCTGATTCTTTGAAGCAGACAGTAATTTCTCATCTTTCCTCTTACCTTGGGATCTGTGGTCTGGTCAGATGTGAGGAAGCCGCTTCCCTGATTCCTGGCAGCAACAGAATGCTCCCATAGACCCACTCTGCTCCACTGTGCAGTGCTCTCAGGCTCCAGACAAAAGTGTGTTTTTATCATTTTTATTAGTCATTGCTCAAATGCAATAACAAGCCACTGCTCATCTGGTGGAGTTAGGAGGGTGAGGACAGCTGGCTGGGGGTACAGTGGCTGCCGAGGGAACGGGGGACTGCAGGCTGGTGCCCAGGTGACTCCAGCTGGGCTGTGCCATGCTCTGACAAGGATGCTGTGGACCTGCAGAAGTGGTGTCCCCCACACGCTGGTTTGGCAGCTGAGCTCCCAGTCAGAAGGGACAGCACAAGTGCCAGCACACTGCTTGGACACAACTATCACATGGCTGGTGGGACACAGGGCTGCTGTGATTCCCTGACCTCAACTACCCTAGCTCCTGTGGTCTGTGTGCCCTCTGAGCTCTGCCAGCACCAAGGAGCAACGTGTTTATATGTGTGTTTATACGTGCAAGGGGTTTTTCCTGTTAAAACAAAGGAATGAAACCTCACAGCTTCCCTTAGATGCATTTCAGACTGTGTGATTTACAGGGCAGAGAGCACTGCTGTTAGAATGAAGGTGCCTCTTTATTATGCAGCAAAGTAATTACTTCCCAGTCAGTAGATAGGACTCCAGCCACTTGGCACTTTCTTGCATGCCATTTTCCGATCCAAAAGAGCAACTTGGGATTTTGTGATAATTCAAGCAATTGGATGAGCTCATGCAGATGGCATTCATTCACTAGAAACCACACAGATCCCATTCAGCCTCAGCACTCGTAAATCCATGTGACACTTTTATCTATTTATAAACTTTTAACAGCAGGTTATGATTGTTATGCAAGCCATTTTCCAGGGATTAATAAGCAGCTTGTGTTGATGGCAGCAAGAAGGGCCATTAACTTCTCTGGGACGGTCATTAATCTGTAGTAAATGCTCAGCATCTCAACCATTTCCATGTAATTAAATAATCAATACTGCCTTTTGATTCAAATAACTGGAGAATTGTATTTCAAATTTATCTTGGCTTAGGGTGTTCTTAATTCTTTTTGTTTTCAACAGGGCAGGAAACAGGCACACGGCAAGTCAGACTTTCCTTTGGTGTGACTAACTCTTAAATAAACATCAGCTATTTCATGCAAAACCTCTCAAGTGTTCAAAATATGGTTCAAACTGGCCACCAAAAGCTATTAATTGGTCTGGATGGAGAAAAAATAATCATAAATGTTTTGTCTTTTTTCTTTTAATATAAGAGTTCTTTCATTATTGGAACATAACTATGTCTTTGAGTGACCTGACCATGGGAGGTAGCCTGGCAGAATTAAAATAATCAAACAGAAGATCCCCCAGCTCAGCCACCTCTTGAAAAGTCTGTTTTGATTCATTGTGCATCTGGCCAACATGACCTCTGTGCCCTCAGGTGCATGGGCTTGTGGTCTTCATTTCTCTTTACTGTCTCCCCCGCCTCCCCACCTTTCTCTGTCCAGGTGATGGTGTAAGTCATTTCTCTGCTTTGGTTTTGTTCTCATCTTTGCTGTTGAATCCAGTGATATGTACAGATGCTGATAGATGAAGGTAATGGTGCCCACCACAAACCTTATCAGACAAGGAGTGAGAGGAGAGCATGTGCTGAAACCTAAGAGGGACAAGGAGCTGGAAAATGAGATGACTGCAAACCATGAAAGGATCTGAAAGGGCTAGCTGGAAAAGCAAAGCAAATATAAATCATGGCAGAAGAAAGACCCTGGGATAAGGGTAACAAAGACAATAGCTTTGTCTGGGGAAAGACTTACCTGCAGTAAAATTGCTTTCAATCCGGGGACAAGAAAGGGACGAGAGAAAGGAATTTGGTATCATTATGAAATCAAAGCAGCAGGTTTAGATCAAAGGTCTTTGGAGCAGGGGATGTGCCTAATCATGTATTCATACAGTAACTGACAGAATGTGGCTTTTGTCTTGACTTAATCCTCTGGGAGTTGTCAGAAAGTAAACACCACACCATGGCAAGCTGCACCAGGAACTCTGAGATACATACAGAAGAATAAAAAATGGGAGGGTGATGGCAAGTGATGGTCATTGGTAGGTGTATTGGAAGCTAGTAGGGGAGGAAGGCAGTGGGAAGAAATGCTTAAATGAAAATATTGGTCCAAAGCCTCAGAGGGGAAGAGAGTCAAGCGGGAATTAGAAAGTGATTGCTCTCTTCTGCTTTAGAGAGTGTCCCACATAGTGCGGAGATCAGTCACATGTTCCCAAAGGCCCAGCAGGGACAGCTAACAGAGATTTCTCCAGCTGTCTCAGTATCCATCCTATTTAGGTAATGCCTAACCCGGGCTGTGCCTGCCAGAGCAGAGCTGGTCTAGTGGCTCTTAGCTCCCCCGAGGAGGTGGTGTCCCTCATCACCCCATGATAGCCATGGCAGGAGAGCATCATGTGAGGACTGGGTGCCTGGAGGCTCAGGTGTACAGTGGCATGGCAGGGCCCCCTCTGCCAATGCCTCTCCCAGACTCTCTGCAGTGGGTGACTGGGGAGCCATGGGGGAAAGGGGCTGCTTCTCTCTGAATGAGGGCAGGAGAAGTGCCTCTAAGCCCCCATCCTCTCTGATACAGCCCTGTGCCAGGGCCTCGCCAGAGCAGCAGAAAGGGATCTACTGTGCTGCTACCCGTAAACTTGCAAAGAGCAGACCCTTTCTCAAAGGTGTATGGCACTGTGGGGCTGTGGATTGAAGCTGGGGAAAAAAAAAAAAAAAAAAAAAAAAGTTGTTAAAATAATGTCAAAGTCATACCTAAGGAACCAGCATTTCAGCATGGCTTTTCTTTAGGAATTCACAACAATGCTCATGTGTGTTATTCTGAAACACACAGATAAAACACTCCTTTGCTCTATTTTTCTCTTGTACTAGAATCTGGACATTATTATGCAGATTTCCACTATAGCAATATTACAGCAGAATAAATAGCTCTGCTATACACTTAGGGGAATCCTATTACATCTTCAGTAACTCTCAGTAAGCATCATCGCTATTATACCAATTGAAGGGACAAAAACCAATTTTTAATTAAAAATATTTATAGCAGGCATAATACCAACTGCCAGTTTCACTATCCAGTGAATGCGTTTTGCAGCTGCTACTAATTCTTTCTTATTTCCATGAGGTTAGCCAATATCATCTGTTCATTAAGCAGAGGACATTTCAGGAATAACCATGTTGTATGCTGTAACTAACTGAGAAGTTCCTCCTTTGACAGATTTTAGGAAATCAAGATTGCTTTGCTATGTTATTCTGGGACTTCATAATAGAGAGGTCATTTCCCAGTGATCTGAGTAGGCTGCATCATCAGTTTTATTCAAATCAATCCTACAAACTGCTTTCCAGCAGATAAGAACATTTTAATTAGCAATATGTCTTTTGTCTTCTATCTGCAATGGAGTAGGGGGTGGGAAATTGATTTCAGCATGCCCTTTATTTTACTGGGAGAGCAGCGTAATCAGAAGGTGTCAGCAGAACCACAGGCAAATTAATTTTGAGATACAGAACTTCGTAGAGCCAACAGCACAGCTGCTCCTTCTGCTGAGTCTGGCTGGGTTGAGCAGGCAAGCTCACTGCTGCTGACAGCACCAGGCGCACCAGGAGGCAAAGTCTAAGGCTCTCATGGGCAAAGGGCACAATGGCTCACCCTGGCTGTCTCGTCCTGAAAGACTCTCACGTTTTCTGTGCCAGAAACCACGTAAGACCTCAGTTCTTGTCCCGATTAGATGTATCTGTCAGTAACTGAGCTTATGTATAGCTGTAGGTAGGTGATGGCCAGCTGCCCCTAGGAGCTGTAAGAGCAGCTGTAACCTGCAGCTTCTGCTGCAGCTTTATCTTGGGCTCAGAGGAAACTAGCAGGAAAAGGATGGGGCACAGAGGAGCCCTGTTCCCTTCCTCCTACCTCTCTCTGTCAGAGGACTTGTGTCTGAATTTTGGAGCTGGAACAGTGTCTCCACCAATTTTGTGCCTATGGGGAGCCCTATCCCCATAAACACAGGGATTCACCAGAGACAGTTTGTCCTTGGTTCACATTCATGCAGCTCAGAGGACACTTGGCATGCTGAAGGCTCCAACCCATAAAATCTAATATGAAACTTCTTGTTCTCTGTATTCATCTCAGGATAGCCAGCAGCCCAGCCAGTGAGGAAATCCCCTGGTGATTCATCAAAGTAGCAGCTGGAAGCTGACAAACCAAGCGGTTCATCATAACCTGGCTTGTGACTTGCTAAATCCCATATGGTTATTGTTTTTCACTTTAAAATATTAGCAGTGATTTTCAAAACCCTGAATTTAGCAAGCTGTGTTTCATAATTGGAAAGATCAAACCCCATTTGAATCTGTGAAGTCATTTACAATATGCTTATCCTTCCAACTGCAATAGATTATTCCAGCAGCAATTTCCCCTGGCCCAGATCCCCCATGGCAGCAGAGGAGCCCAGGGGACCCAGCTGGAAAGGCGAGTGACGTAAAATGGTGGAGAGGGGCATCCATGAGGGGAGCAGAGGCCAACCTAGGAAGTGATTCAGAACAAGAGCTTAATATAAGGAGGTGCTCTGAGTCACTCCTGAGGGAGCTTGACTCCCTCCACTGCCTGCAGACAGACCTGTGAAAAGCAGCTGCTGTTGCTTAATTAGCCTTTGTGAACACTCTGCTTTAATCCATCTTTACAGCTTGCGAAAGCCTAGCATGTCCGTGTGCTGATCTTGCTCTAGGCAAGCATTGCACCAGTCATCAACAGCTTCAAGAAGCCAAGCTCTACCAGCTCTGTATAGGAATGTCCAAGCTGTTACATCCATATTTTCTTACCTACAGGGAAATAAGTCTTGCAGTTAACCAAGGAGCAAACCCTTTCTTCTGGCACAGATGGCAATAAAGGCTTCCAGAGCACTTTGGATTGGACTGGAATACAGATTTTCTGAGTATTCATCATGTCCTAGGCTAGCTCTGATTTTAGCTATTCCCCTCGGTTTTTCATGGAGATGAGCAGTGTGCATTTGAGTGATATGCCATTTGATTCCTAATGGTAGCAAGACTCACTTTACAAATGATACCTGTCAACCCTCTAGAAAGGCAGACTCTGAACAAGTGGAGCAGCAGAGCATGAAACATTCCTTCTCATCTTTTTGCTCAGCTGTTCATGAAATGGCATATGGAAAAGCAAACCATTATTCCCCATAAATGTTTTCTCTGGGTTTAAGTAGAGTTTGTAGATTGATTAATGGTGAGTTTGAACCGGCCCTGTCAAAGGGGAGTCAGATGGTATAGTCAACTCTACAGTGACCTTGAAGACCTGGGTATCCATTACCAGAACTGCTACTAAGCTTGAGAAACCCCTTTCCTTGCCTAAACTGTAAATTTTCAAGGACAGGAACTTCCTCTAAGTGTATGTTTGTACAAGAGGGCAATTTGAGACTATCTTGTGTGAGGTACAGCTGCAGTGCAGACTTCTGGCTGACAAAAGTTGTATCCAAGGAGGAAGGAAATGCAACGAGCCGGTGGGTGGCAAAGTAGCTGTTAAAACAACCATTTAGAATAAAATGTCACAGACTGACATTTGATTGATAAAAATTCATTTTTGCATGCCACTGGGCAGAAGAAAAAAGCCCATCTGTTCTCCAAGCATTGCACATTGTTGAGCAAACCGTTTGCAGCTTGGCAGATCAGAGCATTAGGAGAAAGGATAAAAAAAAAGGCCAACCATAGATGAGCATGAATACAAGATGAGTCATTGAAGTTTACCCAAAAGCAACATAAAAATGATGGTTCTTGCCAGGAAGTTATGCCAGGGTATTCTCATAGGCTTGGTTTGCCAGGATGAGCAGGCAGAGTGAGAAAGCAGTGGGGAAGAGGGGGGCATTCTTCTGCCGCCGAGGCTGGCGAGGGCTACTGGGCTGCTCGCTGCAGGGAGAATGCATGTGTTTGTCTTAGTAGACAAGGGGCACCATTATCACATACCTCAGCAGGGTTGTAGATGTCAACCAAATAATTGGTTTTATTTAGAATATGATGTCCTACTAGTGAATGAAGCATTTTGGGTGTCCTGGAAAGATTTTATATACAAACCAGCTGGAATCCCATTGACAGGAACACCCTCTTCCTTTCCCTCACCCTTCTTCCCGTTACTTTCCATCAGACAGAGCTGGAAGTGATGGAGGAGCTCCAAGAAGCCTCTGCCTTTTAGCAGTAAAATATACTGGTGCTAGGCATCTGACACTTATTCATTAAGAGAGACCCAGGCAAGCATTTCATCACTGAGTTGAGTATTTAATACATGAATGGGTAGTGAGAAAACATATTTGTGGCCATTTCAAAAGGCTGTCATACAAGGAGACTCCAAGTCTGAGCAGGTTGGAAAAGCTGCAGGGTGCTTTGGAAGTATCTCAAATGAACTCACGCTTGTAAAACACAAAGTTGTTGCAGCTTCCAGAGAAAAGTGAGAAGTAGAGTGAGCTGGCAAGTGTGGGGCAGGCAGCAGGTGCTGGGCTCCAGCCTTCCTTTAGCACAACTGCTAGGTCATAAGGAAGGGGGGGACTTACACAGCTTTTCATGCAGAACATAACAGCTGCACCTGTCCCAAAACAATACGACATCAGTCCCATCACTCCATAGCTGCATGAATGATGTGCTAGGATTTTCCAGAAAGTCAAAGGAGGACAGACCACTCTGGTACCTCTAGTACATCTCATGGCCAATGCTGGAGAATCTTCTTGCTGTGGGAATCTACCATTTCTTCAAGGACAATTATTAACTGTAAATATATTCAAAACAAGACCTGAAAATGAGTGAGGATTTCCAGTAACTGGAAGTAGAAGAATTTTTCAAATGACACAAAAAAGGGCAGAATCATTCAGTAAAGTGCTTTCTCTCTACTTTCTTTACTTACAGGTGCTGGCTCCTGTAACAGAAGCATCAGCAGGATGCATCTTGTGCATCCCAAGTGTCCCAAAGAGCTGGCTGAGAAGGGCATCATTTTTCAGTAACTTCTTAAGTATCAGGGGAATTACAGAAAATTTAAAGCAAGATGGTCATGTGCTAGTTGAACAGGACAAGTAAGAGGTCACTGAAAGCTATAGAGGGGCCGGTTAATTTCCATCCTGTGTGAAACTGTAGAGATGTAACAGGCCAACAGCAAGAGTAAGCACTGGGATTATTAGGTCCATGGGCACCCAGCAAGCTCACTGGGACTAAAGGACACTGCCAATCTCATGGGTCAGGTGACCCCATTTCAGCATGTGCTGGGCTGAGACATCCTGCCTAAGTGGTCTCAAAGCTTTTTACTGTAGGTATGGGCTGTGTGCTGATCCTGTTATCGGGTTTAAGAGCAGGAACTGCAGTCCTGCCAAAACTAGATAGGGGTTTAAAAAAAAAAGAAAAGGTCACCAGCAGACACTGCTATCAAACAGAGTGCTTGCTTGTGCTCTTACACTGTTGGAAATCATCAGCAAATTAGTTATAAAAGGAACAGGCAGGCAGCATGTTCCCAGCTGAACTGCTATAAATGTCACAGCATTTGTATTGACACCAAAGGCTGCTTCACCACAAAACAGAATAAAACAAAACAAACACAAACAAACAAACAATCAACAACCCCCCAAACAACAAAAAGTAAACAAAACAAAAAACCAAACAAAAAAACCAACCAAACAAACAAGAACCAACCAACCAAAACCAAAAAAGATTTTGTAAAGTGGATTGTTTTTCACATGAGAAAAGTCAATCATACTTATTAAAATCTACCCTGCAAAATCTACACTGCAGGAATCTAATAATCAAACTATAATTGTGTGATGGTCAAAAGATGATAGGAGCTGAATGACTAAATAGTAACTCTATATCACTGATAACAAATACTTAAAACATGTAAAATGTCTTATACCGAAGAATAAATGGGAAAGAGAGAAAGATGTGAAAGAGTTTGAACTGTTTATTTAGATCAGGCAATGTTTAGAACTGAATGAAGGCTGGGCAAAACCCAATTGTAGTGCAGGGAAGGAACAGTATTGCTTTAGGGTTGATGTTCTTCCATTATCTTAAGGATCTGCTTATTCACTGCTATCCAACAAACAACACTTTTCATTAAGTTGCAAACCCCAGCAGTTTATCTCTTGCTGCTTCCTCAGTATCTGAAGGGGCACTTCACTGGGAACTCTTAAGTGATGGCTATTTCACATCATTAGTTTTAAAGGGAACATTAAGTTTTAAAAGTTGTCCTTCAGTAGCTTGGCTGAATCATGGCTTTCTACAGACAGACTTATCCAAAATGTTCACAAGTGCCTACTGCTTCCCAAACCAAGGCAAAATTCTCCTGGTTTCAGATGTAATTAATTCAACAGGTGAGACAGGTTTGCAAAGCTCTCGGTGCCCCTGGTAAAACTCCAGGAGAGCATTAGGTTTCAGAGCAAACACTGGGTGATGCAGAGACTCAGGAGTTATTGCAAATGCAAAATCAGAGGGATAAACACCATGGGAAACATGGACAACTCAGGTGGTGTTCTTGAGTACCAGCAATATTCGGCAATGACTTGAAAGTCTCTAGACTACTTTGGCATCTCATCATCTTTTGGCAAACAAAGAAGCAGGATGGGATTGGTTTCTGCATACAGCAATGCAAGTCAGAAAAAAGCCCCCAAATTGCTAAAGGGGTCTTATGAAATCTTGACCAGGCAATGTCTGCATTCAACAAAGTTCGGCATGGTTAGAAAGACTCCTACAATGTTTTGAATACCACAATGCGTCCTTTATTCCCTCTCATCCAGGAGAAAGCTTCTCTCTTTATAATTTATGAGACTGTTTGGTAACAGACAGGCTGTGACATCTCTATGGGGAATGAGGAACCTTAGAGCAGATAACACCTCATGAATAATTCCTGTAGCACACGAGAAGAAGCAGCAAGGACATTTTGCATACTCCTTCAGTCATCCCTTCCAGAGGGACCACAACTCTTATCTCTGCCTCAGCGAAGTAAAGTCAGGGCATGCATTGCAAATGGGACAACATTTTAGTGCAGGAACATTTTCATACCAGGCCCTTAAGCTAGGTGAAAAGAACATGACTATACGTGCCTGATCCTACAGCAAAAATATTTCCTCTCATGAAGCCCAGTTTGGCTGCCATGCCTAGCCAGCAGTTGCAGTAATGGCAGGCACCATGTTCAGGATGCTGAATGAGTAGGATGCAGGTATTTATCACCTTGTGGCAGGCAGCAGCTTTCCCAGTTGTCCCACCTCTGGAGATGGGCACTTCTAGAGGGGGAGTGAGGTACTTTGGGGCAGTGAGCACCCCTTCCTGTGAGGTGATGGAGCACTTCAGGGGATACTAGCTGCATCCAAGGCTAGTACTGCCCACCGAGAAGCTTGGTGGCCTAGGCTTTCTCTGAACTGCTACGCCAAAAGATACAAGTTCCTAGGTTTATGAAATCCAGGGCAGAGTTGCAGCTTTAGTACTGAGGAACTGTGTTATATTGTCATATTAGCCTTTTGGTCTTGACATTTACAGCCCCCTTTCACCAGGACTTTAGGTTATGACTGTGCTGTAGCTGCATAAGGGATCATGTAAGCACTGTGCCATGACAGCATTTTATTCTGACAGTCATTTACTCTCAGCCGTAGCCACAGCTATGGGCAGGAGCTAGACCTATACATTATAGAAGAGGATTTTTTTCTTTTAAGTAATCTCTAAGAAAACACTTGATATAAGCCTCTGCACTTTATACACATGGTAAATATTATCTTTATTTTCTGCTTAAAAAGCAATGACAGCAGAAGTAATTTTCTTCCTTGTAAGCTTCAATCCAAAGAGAAGAATAAAATAATAGCACATGAAGAGATAAAAGCCGCAGTTTGAATTTGTATGCCTCACTCTTCTCTTCGTGAAGGTTTTTTTAGGTGTCCCTACTTCTAAAGCTGTCAGTTAGCTTTACTGCCATATGCACTTAACCTTCCCCTGAACACCAACTTCAAAGCTTCAATACTGTGCAGGCACCATCAGTCTTTCAGATGCAAAAAAGTATTGCTTTTTGCTAAAAGATGTGCTTTGTTCCTTTTGTTGGGTAAGCAGAACATCCTGGCAACCTCAGCACTTCATCATTAACTGCAGAACATAGTTCACATCCAGATTGGGAGAGAACTGGAGCAAAAAGAAAAATGGTTTTGCCTCCCTGCCCCAACCCCATGCCACCATGTTATTTTTCACAAGAACACTAAGACATTCATGAGCATAAATCAGTAACATTTAAAATCCAGATGTCAAAGGAAACAATAAAAATCCCAGGATTTTATGAATGGGAGGGATTGTCCTGTGCTGCTGGGCTTAAATCAGTGCGAAGCTGGCAGGGAACACCACCGCAACACAATAAATGCTGCCATCTGTTACTCCTGAACTCCCAGAGCATCTAAAAGGCACCAGTGAAAATCAGCCCTGTGCTGACGCAGGTACTCAGGCAAAAGGCAAAACCTGTGTGTGGAGGTGTTGGTGAGGCTCTGCTTTGGTGGAGCAACCCCAGGGAAAGACATCTTGAGGGGGGTGGGTGACACACACTGCTATGGAGCATCCCAATAGTGGAAAGCCTGCATGAGCTTTCCAGCGCCATAGTTGCCTGCTGCTTGCCCACCCCACAGCTCTGGCACAGATCAGTGCCTTGAAGGCATCTAGGTCCTCCTTCTCTACCTGAGAAGATCCAGTGCCCAACACACTAGGAAGCAATTTGTGTAATTTTGTACACATGAAGCCACCACCTCCCCTGCAGCAGCTCACCCCAGGGCTGAGGCTCATTCAGGAGAGCACGCTGGGCAAGGGAGCTGCTGCTTCTCTCCCTGGCCTCCCTGCAAACACTGATCTACCTCCCAAGTGTATAGGACATGTTTCCCAGAGCAAATGGCTTCCCACAGCACCCTGATGCTGACTGCTCAGCTTAATGGTATTTGCACTGCTTCTGCAGGCTGGGGCATGGTGTGTTTGGGATAATTTATATCCCACATACCTGAGGACAGCAGCGGAAGTCTTAAACACAGAGGAGGTCTTAAACACAGAGGCACTCCAAAAGATAACAGGCAGTTGTTCTCTGCTGTGCAGAGAACATGGAGCCTAATGACAGAAACAGAAAGAGACAACACCCACATACACAAGTAGTCTGCTCAAAAACTACCCTGTTATTTTTAGTGCAGAGTACCTTTCATGTTTGTAGGAATACTTTTTTTTCTCACCCTGAGTCCATGCAGAATGGGGGATAAATCTCTGTAATATTGGTCATCATTTCCATTTTCTTTGCAGTCAGATAATGTGTTTCCAGGTTGAAAGGCTGGGTGAACAATACTGGCTACGCATGCAGTACTGTTGGAAATGGGATTTGTATGCTTATCTTTGAAAATCTGACCCCTGAGGGATGTGATAATTTGTCTCATTATTTTAGCTGGTCCTTTTGAATGCCCTTCCCCTTCCAAGTGTGTGGTGGTTTGGAGCTGCAGCCCTGTCCCCCACAAACACATTGGGAGCTGCTGACTCTACCACTAATTCACTGGGGAGCTGCAGGAGGGGATACACTGTGCCTAATTACGGACAGCAAAACACCAGTTCCACAGCAGGGATAAGCATGCAGATGAACCTCTCAAAAGATTTAATTATGTAGAAGTGATTTCTATTTTGAAATCCCACATAATTTCTATTTCAAAAATTAACTACTAGAAATAAATACTTCTTCTGTCTGTTTCAAAACATTTGTGTCTCTCCTACACTTTCCCCTAGTTCACTTTCTATTTACAAGAAACTGCACACATCATGATGCTGTACATATTCTGAGCAGCTCTTTCCCTCAAAACCACATTCAGTGATCATGACTAAACTGAGATGTGCCTGAGTTTCTGCTGAATGTGAATAAAAGTCTGTTAGGTTCTTACTTTTGAGCATGTCAAACAAGGGTGATTAAAAATATGCAGCTAGCTGGAAAAAAGCAAGATAGAAACCTATGAAGGTAAACAGAAAAACCTGATCAGCTGATTTTTAGCTTAGCTGGTTTTCATCTAATAAGAACTTCAGCAGGAGGAAAATAAGACTAATCGGACAAGTGAAAAAAAAAAGCAGCTCACATTAAAAATATATTAATTTGCCATTTAGGTCTCAAAACACAACTAGCAATGACTGGCAGGTTCGTGCAACCGAGCTACCTAAGTGATCACTTGTACAGTCCTGTGGCCCAGCAATTATTTACTACATTAACAGATAAACATGTTTGATCAGAGCTATTAACTAATTTAGATAATTCATGTGCATTCATTGCCCTATATGAAGGAGTGAACAGATTTACAGCACCTTTGTCTGGGGATGCTGTAATTCAAAATCCCAGTGTGAAATACAGAGGTTGTATATTATCAGTCATACCAAGTGGGCAAACATTTAGAAATGCCTTTTTCCCCCATCAAACTGTGTCTAAGGTAATTTCCTTTTGCAGTACAGTTCCACTAGGAGAGGGGCTGGGTCAGGTTAAGAGAGACAAGCTGCTGGCCAAAGTCCTCCCCACCTGACAGAAGCCCACTGGGCTGCTGTGGGGCTGGTAGCTGGGAGGAGACACAGCAGACAGGCACGGGGTGATGGGCAGTGAACTGCCTGCAGCCCATGTCACTGGTGGGGACATGTCTTAGCTGGGAAAGTTGCAGACAGGACAGCTCCAATGCCTCATGGCATGGGTGATGGCAGCAGATGGTGGTTCCTCTTCCCATTGCCCTTCCCACAGCAGACAGTGATCAACGCAGAGCTGCTGCCTCCCTGAGCTGTGTGGAGCCCTCCAGAGGTTGTCCTAAAAAGGGGCTTTGAAGGTCATCATCACTGCCTGATGCTGATATGTCTAAAAGTCACCTGCAAAATCCGGTTTTGACTTTTCATCCCCCTCCTAGTGCAGCAGCCATTGGCTGTTTATGGCAACTCTTCCAGCAGCAGGACTCCTGCAGTCACTGGGTCCTGCCACATGAGCAGGAATGTCCAACTCCACAGTGGCCATTCCTGGTGAGCCCCAGCTGCTGCTTCTCTACAAGAGGCACCATGCTGTGGACCAGGCATGCCAGCAGATGCAGGGCGCAAAGAGACCACCAACTCTTCAGGAGGAAGGAATGTCTACATCAATCCAAGCATGGGCAGTTAGAGCTCTTTGGCCTCTAAGCTTCATGGCTGCTGGGAAATTTTGGGATTGGGTGAATGGCTCACAAGATGCTATTGCCCATCTGCACAACAAGGTCTATTCTGGTACTTCTTGGGGAGGATCTGAGAAGGTGAACCAGCAGCTGAAAAGAAACCCTGTATCTACACGCCTTCCCAAGCCCCTTTCAGTGTCCCATTTTCTAGAAAAAACAAACACTAGTGTGTTTTTGAACTCTGACCGCTGGGACCAAGACCAAAACAGAGGCCATTGGCTTG
The DNA here is from genome assembly GCA_024605025.1 of Megaceryle maxima. Classification (NCBI taxonomy): domain Eukaryota; kingdom Metazoa; phylum Chordata; class Aves; order Coraciiformes; family Cerylidae; genus Megaceryle; species Megaceryle maxima. The sequence continues at coordinate 14,317 of JANHGN010016040.1, forward strand.
TTTTATTTGAACATGGGAGAATGAGTGATGGATTTGAGTTGTACTTGAAGTGAGTGTCCTGCTAGGTGCTCCTCTGATCCCAGTCCCTGATAGGGAAGGGCCGACCACCCTTCCCCTTTTCTTTTTGTCAGTTCTGAGATCCTTCAGCACCCTCTGCGTGTATGTGGTCTCTCCTAGTTTTGCCTGCCTGATTGTATGTGTTACTTTTAGCATGTAGAGGGGAATGAAGACAAGTGAAATGACTGTATGAGACAGGCAATGAGAGCTTGGATCAGAAGGATGGTGTATCCTGCCAAAAAAGGCAGTGCAGCTTCCCAGCCTCCTGTGGAGGACAGAGGGGTTTAATGCTGCCAGACCTCAGGCTGGCTGGGAGCTCTGCTGTGATTCCGAGGACCTACGTGCCTGACCTCTCACAGCAACATTACCACAGTGTTATTCTGGTCAGGAGAGGGTAGCCACAATGATGCGTGTCTTGGGCAGCAAAGTGTGCCATGCAGCATTATAGATGACAAATACCCTGGCAGCTGCCAGTTCAGGCTTCCTGAATGCCTCTTTTCCTGGCTCTTAAGATTTCTTAGGACAATCCTGTCTCTCAGCTTTGGTAACAGGTAGCAAGTCAGGATCTCAAGCTGTAAAAATCCACCAGAAAACACAGGTTTGGATAATATCCCTTACCTAAAATCCTCTGTCTTTTCCCTTTTTTTGTGCACATGCAGAAGATGTAGAGCAGGGAGGCAGATTTTTAAGTCATAAAATGATGATATAAATACAAATATATGGCCAAAAGCCAAGGCTGGAAACCAGCCAGAAAGCCAAATATTCATCTCAGGCAAGTGGGTGAAAGGGCTTTTGATCCTGAACAATCCTTACACGGGTTAGAGGATCACAGGTAGGAAGGTACCTCAGCAGGTCATCACTGTAGCCCATCCTCTCACTCAGCACAGGATCAACCTGTTTGCCATATGCATTTGCCTTCGCCTTCGCCTTCCCTAGTTCTGCTCCTTCACAGCTAATCCCGAGGAGCAGATCGTCTGGAAGCAGATGCAGCCAGGTCCTTGCAGCAGCATGTCCCAGTCGGCGACATTGCTTTCTTCTCTGGGCAGTAAGAAGTCATGTAGGGGGTAAGAGCTGTCTTCAGCAACTGCCTTAAGTGCTTTGCTGCTGGCATGACCTGAAACTACTCTGAAGAACCCCTGCAGTTTTCAATACACAGGGTCATGCTGTCATAAAAATGGAGAATACTGTTTTATTAAATACACTGAATAGGACACAATCTAGTGTCCTTATTGATTCGTTTTGAATATATATGCATTTACATACAGCATGCTGCGGAATTTTGTAGAAACACTGTTATCTTAAGGCTGCCCGCAGAGGTCGGTAGGGGGACCAAGAGATCAGACAAGCAAACGGAAAGCAAAAGGCAGCCCTTTCTTTGGATGTGAGGCTGACAGAGGGCTTGGCACTGCATTAGTAACGGTGCACTGCCACTATAGGAACCTGTTTTGTTACTAAGACACGTTACAAGTCAGCAGACAGCCACATTTTTCTGATTCATCAGCTGATATTAATTAATGACTTGGGAGCACACCAAAAATTCCTGCTGGCCTTCGCTCCTTGAAAGGCTGCTGTTGTCTCTCTCCCCCTCCCCCTGGCTTTAGAAAAGAAATCTCATCAACAAAGCTATACATTTTAAATATGGGAAACGACTGAAATAGCTCACCCTTGTATTCCTTGTAGATCAGCACTCTGCCTACAGTAGGCACTGGTCCCAGCTCATCCCCAAAAAAGGTGCAAAAACCCCCAGAGGACAGGATGCAAACCTAGTAAAGAACATAAAAGATTAACACCGATCATTTTTTTCCTCCCTTTCTTCTGAAAATCAGCTTTGCATGTTACCACAACTGCCTGTGACAAAACAAGTGCTCACCTCTGTGGGCTGCTGCAGCTCCTTGACAGCCAGGCCAATAATTCTGAGCAGCAGGATTTCAGGTATATACATTCAAAATATCTTTTGTTTCTCTCTGACAAAGGAATTGGGATATTTCACCAAGCTAGCAACTGTGAAAAACCCAGCATCATCCTCCTTCAAAGAGGGTAGCTGTGGTCCTTTGGGTCCCTGAGGTCCATCCACCTTTGCTTATGCCACATCTGCATCCTCACCAGGGCCATCATGGTTTAAAACCCAGCCCTGAGAGTCAGGTTTCCAGACTGGCTTCCAACACCTGTATAAGCCACTGGCTTATGTTTTTCTGGGATCCATTGTCTCTTACTGTAATGTTACATTTCTCATTTAAATAAACGGTGTTGATATAAAACCAGTTTTTCCCAAATCCCCTGTAAATATTAATCCTAGGAGGAGTGTATTTAGACAAAACGTAAATGGTTTCCTTTAGATAATTTTATTTGGACAGAACAACTGCCACCAAGATATCTTGTGATCTCCAGGGTATCATGAATAGTTTTCTGTCACTAGGGTGTAATTAAAAGATCCCTTTTTTGTCTTGAGCCATTACTGGATAAATAAAACCTCCTTGTGAATTACCACAGTTTCCTTCAACATGAATGCAAACGGAAAGCAAAGCCATGCTTCTGAATTCTGTCTGTTTTTAACAGTTATCACTCTCTTCATAATAACTTAGTCACATCTTTACAGACACAAATGCTTAACCACATCTTTACTTTTGATTCTCATATTCCTATAATGATTTGTAAAGCCCTAAGGAGCATTAAAAGCAGTTTCCATGATTCATAGAAGAAATTTCAGTGAGTGGTAGTTCTGATGAAATAATCCCACCTTCATCATGTATACATCCAACTCCAAATGAAATATTAGCAAGTCTTATGAAGATACAGGTGAATAAAACAGGATGAAATACTCACCTTCCACAGGTAACCTGCCAGTCTCCAGCAAAAAATTCGATGAGGGCAACTTTAGTGATTTGCACATGTGCAGAACAAAGCCCCAGGCAATTTTGTACTTTTAAACCTCCTATTTTTTATCTGTAAGGGTTTCTCAGAATGGACTTTCTTGGGGTGGCATTTTTGTTTGCTCCTGCTGTTCTTCCTGCTATCACATTTCAGTGGTCAGAAGATACAAAATAATGTGCTAGCATTTTCTTCTTCCCCTGAACGCAAGAGGCTAAATGCATGTCTGCTTTGAACTAATGACTCATACACATTCAAACTCCAAGCGGGTCTTATCATGGCATTATGAAGATTATAAAAGCAGTTGGTGTAAAGCCTGCTCTAACAGGGACACTGAAAGAGCTGCTGACTGTCCAGGACTAGAAGAAGGGAGTCCAGCTGGAAGGCGGGCTAAGAATGAAATTACACCTTCCTAATTTTCATATTCAGAAATATGAAAAGCTTCTTGTGCAGAGCTCAGAATTTAAAAACTGATAAATTGCAGAATGTTCACAGGCAACTATTTATCCTTGTCAGTTTTGCGGTGTACCTTGCACATCCAAAGTTTAGCATTAATTTGGTCTCAAAAATTAAAAACATTTGAGTGGTTAGACCTAGGAAAGGTTTACTAGTAAATTGGCTTGCTTGTGAATTTGTAAGAGCACAGAATGGTCTTATATATTTTATTTTAAGTTCTCAGTGGGTTAGTCATATCAGGGAAAAGAGCATCTGATCAGAAACTCTGGATTATTGTCTGACTTCCTCACAGGGTGGCCATGGCTTTTCCTTTTTCTCATTGATGACCTGCAGTGGCGAGTGTTGCTTTGAAATACAGCCATGGACATAAGGCACCTTCTAAGAAAAGAAAAACAAACAAACAAAACAACAACAAAAAAAACCCCCACACACACACACAAAAACAAAACAAAACAAAACAAAACAAAACAAAAAAAACAAACAAACAAAAAAAAACAACAACAAACCTACCGAAAACAAAACAGAAGCAATACCAAAACCAAATCTACCTTGATATGACAGGACTGAGGAACCAAAACCAGACTGGCTACTGAGCTTACAAAACCAGACTGATTAGTCTTTTTCTGGCAGAAGACAGTCTTACCCTCCATGTGTCTGTAGACCAAATTTGCCTCAAATTCTGTTTTTAGGGTGTGAGTGTTTTGAACACATGGGGTTTTAGGCTCCTCAGAGAAAAAATTCAAGTCTGAGCCAAAGCTTCAGGGTGATTTCTAAAGCAAGCATGGAAAAAGGGTCCGAAGGTTTCTCAGTAGAACTTGTCTATGCTTACTGGTGCCTCAAATTATTGTCATTTAAACACAGAGGTTTTGTATTAACTGTGTGTTTGTGCATGGTAAATCCAAAAACAGAGTTTGACCTTAATAATGGAGTTGATAGCACTGAAACACTGAATCTAAAACCCTATAAAGGGCAAAAACTTTTGTGGGCACCCTCAAAGTCCAGGTGGAAGTCCAGGTGGTAATCCACACTCTTTGCACTGGATTTTGCCTTCTACTTCCTCCATTTTGGTTGAAAAAAAAAAATACAAAGTTAACAGGTCAAACAAGTGTGCCTGTCCCATACAAATTCATGGATAAAATGTGTTCATTTGCATTCAGTGCCCTAATTCATCATCCTGATCTGGGTTATCAGTCTATGTCTGCACATACCAGCCTATTTAAAAATGGAAACCAGAAGAGCTTCTGACTGCTCTGTGTCAGGAGCAGAAAAGTGAGTTGCACAAGTCAGTCAAACAGATGTCTTCAACCAACCAAACAACTTGAAAAAATGAAACTAAATCTTTACTTGAGTTTTATGTGCAGCATTTGGCAGCATTACCTACTTAAACACAGCTGCCTTTTTGTTATTGCTTTTGCATATGCATATGGTCAAATAATAAATGAATGGCGATACAAATGCTATGTATTATATGCCCACATGCCATGGCCTTGTAAACTCTTTAGGTAATACCAATGATAATAATTACTAAATATCATTGAAATAAAATGGTGACAATGATATACTAAAACCAGTGAATGGTCTAGCACAGAAATCCCTCAACAAAGGAAATGTTAGTTCTCTTAAACACAAGACAAAGTAAAGGTGTGGCAAGCAATAGAATAACCAAAGTCAGGTACTTGCCCTGCTCTTCCTCCTCCAGAAAATTAACATAAAATATTCATCCTGTAGCTTAGTAGCTTTTAACAATCACCTGGCATGGACTTTTCAGTGTGCAAGGCTATGCAAAACCAGGTTAGAGGGATGCATTTTGGCAAGCACCACATTTAAACAAAGTGTCACATCATGTAAAAAAATGCCTCCAGGCCTTGAGGCCACATAAACAATCAGAGCTTTGCTGCCAGGTAGCTCTGCTGTGGGCTGTCACATGCCTCCGTGAGCTGCTGTATTCCAGCAGCCCTCCCACAACCATGAGGACCAGCACAGCACACCACCACACCCCTTGCAGTGCCTGCAACACTGGTGCTCCAGTGGGCAAACCATCATCCAGCACAGCTGTTACTGTCATCCCCTATTGCTCTTTTTATCTCCTCTCTCTCCTGATGCCACTCCACTTTCAGCTCATTGCAGTAGCAGGTACCCATCTGGATCCTGCAGCTTTTGAAAGCTACATTGAACTTCCAGCACCATAACTATGTGGTTACTGGAAGAAAGAGAGTTAAAAGCTTTGAAAAATTAAAATCTCACACAAACTAGCAATGAAAGTTTAGTTTTTAAATTATCTACTCCTACAACCTAAATTATCTAAACATCTGCAATATACAAGTACAATAATATGGGATTATAGGCAATGTAGAGGGCTCGACCATTTTTTTTTCAATCCCCACTTTGCAAGGTCTTAGTAAAATGCCTGACCATTGTTTTTAAAAAAAGGGCAAGATTTTGGCTGAAATTCCCTCAAGAGACAGAAGCAGATTCATAATCTAATAATTTATTTTCATAATTGCCTGCTTTCTTATGAGTGCTTGTATGAAGCTTTGGATATTGCAACCCAATTGTGAAATGAGTCCTTACCCATTATTATTTGCTAACAATGTTTATGCTCACAGAGCTAAAGATCAGCCAAGCTTTCATTACAGGAAATCAAAATCACTGGAAAAGGAATGTAAAAAACATTTGGTAGAAATTAAGGATACTGAAAAAACCCTTTTCCCCATATTGAATTAGGAACAGAATATGTTACAAGATTCAAAGGCAGAGCTGGAAGAGATGACTGAGATCATTTGGTTTGACATTTTGCAGAACATGGACCTCAGACTTCCATGTTAATCCTTGTTGGAATCTTTTATCTCCTTCAGCAGGAAAAACAATGCAATCTATGGTAGTTATCAGTGAGGTTAATTGTTACTAGTCTTTTTGTAAGACACTTGCACCTTGTTTTTAATCTGAAGTGTTTCTGTCTTCAGCTCTTACTGATGGATGATGCTATATGTCTGTCTATTATACTGAACAATTATATGCTAATAAATTTTTTTTCCTCTGTAGATATTCACAGGATGCACTAGCCTTGGTTTTGATAAGATAAACAGACTCCTTTCCTTGAGGCTTCCCCTTTTTTTTTTTTTTTGGTCATCCTGGTAGATCTTACTTGAATCTCCTCCAATTTTTCAATATCCTCTTTGGACTGCTGACACCAGAAATGGACTAATTTGGCCAATGTGCTGCTGCCAAACATGGAGGTAATATATCCTACTTACTCCCACTCAATATTCCCCTGTTTTAATCACTTGGCAGAAGGGCTGGATTAGCAGCTCATGTTCAGCTTGGCCTCCAGCTCTTTTCCAGTATGCTGCAGTTTCCTGGGAGGAAGCACTGCCCTCCCCCAGAAGGATGCTCTGCAACCCATCTCCTCAGGTGTCTGGATTTGAGCCTGGCTGCGTTAAATGCATGGATTTTTAACAGCAACCAGACCATCAGGTGACACAGTCTGCTGTGTGCCACTGCCCAATCTGTGCCTCATTTGCCATTTCTCCTATTTGTACATTGCTGTCACCCTTGAGGAAGATGACAAAGCTTTACAATTTATTTCATGTTCCTTCAAATCAATGGATCATATTTGTGCCTGTCACAGGCACAAGCACCATCTCTTTGTTCAGGGATGTCTTCCTTCCATTTCTCTTCTGTCTAACTGCAGGTCCATTGCCACTGAACTATATACTATCACCACATGGTAATAAGCAAATGCACCAGATTATGTACAGATTAGGTTTAGTTCTACAAAGGATCAATTCAAGTTAATGAGAATGCTTAATCACAAAGAAATGTCCAGCAGTCACTGTCTGGGAAGTTAAAGCATAAAAACACTGCATGACTTTCTCCTCAAGGGGTGTTGACCACCTGCTGACATTCATAGGAAGGCACACTTACAGTCCCACCAGTGCGGCAGCAAATGAAACTGTATATGTTTATTAATAATTACTTTTTTCTGGTTACTTCTTATCCTGCTTGCACTCTTCTATGAGCTTTATAACTGGCTTTCCAAATTGCAAATAGTGGTTTAAAACTTGTAATTTGCCTCTAGATGCTGTAATTACACTCAGGTATGCCTGCTCACTGCACACCTGCAAAACATCTCCATGCTGACACCAAACTGCAATAACCTGCCAAATCCCACCGGAGATCCCCCAGTTAGCCTGATATCAGTCTGCACCTGACATATCGCCCAACATGGCACTGCCCAGCCTTTCTGTTGCAGAACCCATGCAGTGGGCATGGCCAAAACCCAAAGGGGGATTTTTACCTCTGCCAGATGGGCCCCAGCACCAGCTGTGCCACCACACAATCATGATGCTGCTACCTGAGCCCTGTGCTGGGTTCCCAAAAACTGGGATGCCTGGAGATTGGTGACCTGCTACCCCTCCAGCTGGAGGCAGGAGAATGGGAGCTAGATGAACCCAATGGGCTGTAGCTCTCAGCACAGTTAATGAAAAGAACTCACTAACAGTGATAAGAAAAGTATGATTTGCTGTGGCATGCCAAAAGGGAATCCCTGCAGAAGCTTGCCTGGTACTTACAGGTAGAACACAGCACCACTAGTAGTCTGAGCAGGAGACATGAGCCAGCAGGACCCTGCTTCTAAGGGCCACATTGGAACCGCCCAGGGGAGGCTCACTCCACGCATTCATGGCCCCGAAGAGTGCAGAAGGCAGTTCCATCAGCTGTGCCCAGATTCAATTATTTCTCTTTCTGTTTGGCTGACCAACAGTGAGCAGAAGGGCTGTTTAGTGTTTAGGAGCAATTTGTATTATATATATTAGGCAGCAGTTGTGCATCACACCCCTGTGATCTGCTGTGGTGCCTTTGCTCTCCCCTTCCTACCCCCTGGGTACACACATGCACAGCACCTGACATCACTTGAGTGAGCTGCTCTACAGCAAGACTTTTCCAGCTGGTGCTGGTTTAAAATCGTTAGCTGATCCTATTAACTGTCTTTGGAGAAACCCACCTTGCAACTCTGATGAGATCACAAGATTATTGATGCCTCTGGAGGCCAGATGTTTCATTACAGGATGACTAATGGACCAAAAGATTTTTCTGCTGTGCTCATGCAGACAAACTCTACATCCCCAGAGCCCACTCCTACTGCCCTGGCCCCCACATGTCATTTTATACTGTACTTTACTGATTCTTATGGGAAAAAAACATGCCTGATTTCAAGCTCCAGTGGAAACCAGCCCAGTGCAGCCCCCAGAGGTGAAGATCCTAGGAAACCCTGGTCTGCTGGGGCACTGGTGCTGAGAATAACACAGGAGCAGGCTCCAGAGGTGGACCCAGAGCTCTGTAACCATGACAGTGAAGCAGCTGTACCCCCTGCACAACCTAGGGAAGTAGAGCAGGAGGCTGATACTGGGTTATTGCTCCAACCTGGCAGGAGAAGAAGGAACAGAAGTTCAACTAGAGCCAGGCAGCAGATTTACACAGCCTACGTGGCTCTGCACAGCCTGCCTGTGGTCTCACCCTGCTCCAGCGCAGAGGGCTGCTCTGTGGGGAGCTGCATGGCACAGCACCTCTGCAGCAGTGGCTGACTGCGAGTGGTCCAGAGGCCTGTTTCACTGGCAGCAACAAGATTAAGGCCATCTCCAGATGCAAAAGTACATTATAAAGCAGATTAATTCTTTTTCAAGTAATACTGATACAATACTACAAGCCTCCTTTGTCATAAACTGTGAGATCACTGCCCAGGAAGTCCTGGACAGGAAGAGTTGCTCTGGTTAGTGACAATGTGAAGGATGCCAAGGAGCCAGTTATTTTTTCCCCTCACAAGGTGAATGTATTGCTCTACAAGGACAGTAGTTGTTAACTGCTGGCCTGCTAAAGAGTCAGGGACAGTCCCAATAAACCTCTGTTCAAAACCTGAAAGGGCCAGGAAGTTTCTTAATGTGATTATTCTCTGCTTTTAAAAAAAAGTGCACAGGAGAAAGCAAGCTGCTTTCTTCCTTTCTCTCCTTCCATCTCTACTCATCTTCTTTCATTGGATGGAAAGAGTTTTAACACCCCCATATCTTAATTAAGAGAGGCTGAACAGCAGGTGGAACTAGATGAAGGATACTGAATTAGTACTAGAGCTACAGAAATTTTCCATTCTTATATTTTTTTACATTCTTTGTCCTTTGCCACTGTCCTTTATTAAAAGCCTGTATTGATTTTTGCTATTTGTCTGTCTGCCTGCTCTCCCCCTGGTCGCTCAGATGCTTACAGGAATTTAAATAAACTTTCAAGAGTGGTGCTCCCAGTTCTGAAGGTTGTTTAAAAGGACACTGTCAAGACATTTCCTCCATTTTTATTTTAAAAGCTTCCTATCTTAAAGTTTGAAGATATTTTGATAGGATTGATGTTTAGCCAAGCACAGGTCACATTAACATTTCACTTATTATCTGGGCTATAACTGAACAAATATTTTTCTTTCATTGGAGATATGTTACCATTATAAACATTCCTGACACCGTAACACAATTAACTCACATCTTCTGCAAAAAAACCCCAACCAAATAACTAAAAATGAAAAAAAAAAAAACCCAAAACATTGCAGCATTAACTTGCTGGTTTATGTAGTTGCAGGAATTAGTGCTGGAGTCTTTTTTATTATTATTATTCCTTTGATACCAAGATGCATGGGGAGAAAGGAAAAATCATGAGAAAAGTCAAGCTTTCATTTCCCGCACTTAAACAAACCCACTTTTTATTTTTTTTCTGTGAATATTTGTTTGGAAAGCGTACGCTGTAACAAATCTCAGTGGCAAGCTACCTTCTCGTTTTTCACTGTAGATAATGAAAATTGCTCTAAGGGAAAAAGTAACTAAAAATCCAATATTGTCTTTGGTACAGCCATGTTGAATGATACATCTTTCTCCTTTCTCATTTGTTTTAGTTTTGTTACCAGGGTAATCTTGCCCACAAAAAATGGTTGGTGATCAACAGAAACATATGGTAATGAGATAAAAGCCATCAATGGCTGCAGCAGAGTAGAAGGAAGTTTAGAAGAAGATAAATATACTAATAGGTTTTACACAACTGAATGATGTGTGAGGGAAATTAAATTGGACTACAAATCTTGCAGTGTGTGACCCCATTATTCATATTTATCTACAACATACAAGACCAATTCCCCTCTTCTCCATACTCATCATACATTTCCACAACATGCTATTTATTTCCTTGATGATCCAGTTGCTACTGCACATCTGTCAAGGGTTGGGGCTGGACTGGTCACTACATGAATTGCAGGTGCTCTCTATTAACCCCTCTCCCTTCCTCAAGGGGAAAAGAAAGGGAATAAGGGGGAGACACTTATGGGTTGGAAAAGAAAAATAAAACAGCTTTAATGAAAATAATAACAATAAAATGAAATATATATAGATATATACAAAACTGATTATATCTCTGGCTCAGCTGCACAGCACAGCTACACACTCCCTGGCACAGGATCACAAGGGGTACATGGATGCTGCCACTGTAGTCCCCAGGGTGTTGGCAAGGGTGGAGGTCTTCAACACTCGTCTCCATTATTTTTTTCAATATAGGAACCTCCAGGCTCCCTCCCTAAGAAGATAGAGAAGCTGCCTTGCAGGAGTCGCCTGTGCTTTCTGAGATAGCAAAAAAGAGAGAGGAGATTGTTTTATCTGTAAGTTCCTAAGTTATGTCTTTTACCAGCCTTATTCTGGGGACATTTCCTCTGCCCACCCAGGTTTCTTCCTTTTGGGGTGCAGGGAATCAATCACACACTGTGCTTAATGCCATTCAAAGTAATTTAAATATTTTATTGAGGTAACAACAAGTTTGTACACTGGTCCTTACCCTGCTCTCAGCAGAGAGAAGAAAGATAGCACAAGTATCATAAGCAGAACCTTAAGCAAAGCAAAAGATGATGGGCTTTGGAGGTAAGCGGTACTTTAGGACTCAAAAGACCTAAACAGCTAACAATGAGGAATCTCCTTGAGCCCACTGATGGTGGGCCATCAATCAGGCTGAGGGAAATTAAGGGCTCTCCTTGCAGATAGCTGGCTTGGAATTGCTACCAGAGAAAAAACAGGTAACAAATGGGATTTGAGGTGTTTGTGCTCTGGTCATCAGGCCTGTTTGATTAAGAAACTGTTATTAGTTACACACAGTCACCCCTCCAAAAACACAAAATCCTTCAAAAGCAGCTGCTCTGCTGAAGCAGTGAAATGCTGCAGGCACACAGGATGAAGGGTAGCATCTTCTTCAGTCAGAAACATACCCTGGGCAGAGAAACCTCACTTGTTGCTGTAAACATACAACTATGGAAAGTTTCTGTGTCTGGACCAGTAATTACATCCTCTGCCCTCTCCACCCCCTAAAAAAATGAACTTAAAGTGCTCACTGCTCATAATCATGCATGAATTGCCCCAAAGAACTTTGTGTTGATTTGTAATTTTCAGACATGAAATTCTTTCCTCAGACAGAAACAGAAAGTAAACCAGAATCTGACCTAATACAGATGTAAAGCAACCCAGATGTATTTTGGATGAAGCCACAATTTTGGTCTTTACCAAGAGTCACAAATATGAATTATATGGCAAGTAGTTGCAGATATTCCTTTCTGTCTTGGAAAAAGAAGTTATAATCAAGTCAGTAAGAGAAAATGGTCTAGAGAAAGGAAGAAGAACCAAAACAATTTTAACTTGCACTTGTTGGCAGGTTAATTTGCTCATCAAATACTTCAGAGAGCCATGGAGTGTCCATCTCTGCATTTTTTCCTTCCACTGATGGGCTTATTTAAGATTTTTTTGGTTTTATGCCTGCTACTGAATCTTAAGGCCCAAAGAATGCTATTAGGGTGCTAACATTTGAGCACAAATATAGTGGTTTGTTTTTTTTAAGGACTTCACTTAGACTTTGAGTGGGGGATGATTTCATACAAATACCACCCTGTGCATAGAGAACTTGTTGATAACTCCTTGCTGCTGCAAGTTGGCACTAAAGAACTGTCATCACAAAGAACATCTTTGAAGTTATCCTTTTAACGGCAACTGACTGGGAAGACTAGATAAAATCTGTTCTGACTAGAAATCAAAATTATTTTTGCAGCTCTTGCTTATGGAGAGTCCAATTATTTTCCTTTTGAATCCAGTTCTTTTGAACTTCAGTAACAGGCCTTCTTGGCTCACAGTTTGAAGTAACCACAAAGATAATCTTTAAAATCTCTTCTATGCAGCTTAGAGACACTAAATTCCCTTCTACTGGCTAGAACAACCTTATTCTAAATGCCATGAAATTAAAGCTGATACCGTGTCTCAAAAGTGGTATTTTACAGACAGCATGTTCTTTTCTCAAACACCCAAGAACAACGACAGAAAACAGATCATGACGAAAGCATTATTAAGACAAAATAAGAACTTTTCTAGAATTTCACATATATGTTAAATTCTGTGTATTAACAAGGTAAAGTCTAACAGACACGGAGATGAGGGAGGTTTAGGACAGCAAGATTCAAGTGAATTGACTTTCCTCCAGGTCTGACACAGGCTTTCTGATTAAAATGGTCTTGTAGATTAGGTGTTATTTTTCCATCTACGGAAAGGAAGCAATACTAATTCCTTTTCTTGTCCCAGTTCCAAAGAGTTTATAACCTTTATTGGGAAGATAGTCTCTTACACTATGTGCAATGCCAAGAAGCAGGGGCTCTTCCAAGACTGGGAACCTACAGACACTAAGTTAACATAAATGAGAAATTCTTATTGCAATGACTAATGTGCTATTAATTCAGCTGGAAGATTACTCAGGCTAGTATAAAGTAGCCATTCTGTGTGCTGTTCTGAATTATTATGTATTTCTTAGATGTTAGTGGTAACAGTTGTCCTAGTCTACAGTATGCTTTGGATGACCTAATTGTTATTAAGTTCAATTTTTATTAAGCAGTTGAAAGTCAGTTGAGCATAACTTTTCATTTTCTCACTTACTTTTGAAAATGTTTGCCTGGAGTTAACTCCAAATTCAGCCAACAAGAGGTTTACAAGTGAAAAGACACCACCAGGTGTTAATAGCTGCTTATACTAATACCCAATGTCTTCCAGAAGTAGCTTGGAGCTTCATTTCCACCTTAGACAGAGCTAAACAGCCCAGACAGAATTTTAGCCAAATCCAGGGTGGGTCACAGCCAGATAGGAAATTACAGATTACTTAAAAGGAAACAAAGGCAACATGCAAAATCTTGAGATGCCTTAGAAACATGAATATTCACATAACTACTGCAGAGCTGGCACTGAAAATCAGTTTCCTTGAGCAACAATAAAACCCACCCATTTACTTCTGTGAAGTGTAAGGTAATCAAACATTTTCCTCACTTCTGTGAGACACTCTCTCTTAACGAGCTTTTGAATTGTAGCAATGTAGAAAGTAAAAAATGAGAAAATGAGATGTATTTTTTCACAGTATTTAAACTAAAAACATTCAGACCTCTATTAAGAGGGATGACTTCCTTGTGGCTTTGGTCAGTTCCAGTGAAGACTGGTGAGGAGGAATTTCATGCGCCCCTCCCTTCTTTGTTTTCCAGTGTGAAGCACTACAGGCAGATGATACACCTAGAGATGTGCACATTCATAATTTTGGATCCATCATCTTCCTGCTAGGCTGTTCACTCTGTGCCTGCACCTGTTTCAGTAAATGGAGGTGTGTGCAGTGACTGCTGTCAGCAGAGCAGAGAGGGTCAGGCTGGGATGCTGGGGACATTCCTAGTGGGTGACTTTGAAAAGGATTCTGTCTCCTCTTTTTCTAGTAAAGGAAATGGTTCACAGGACAGGTTTGAGTGCCAGCCTATGATCATTCGTGCTGTCCAAGAGAAAATTAAGAGATAGTCCTCGTCAACTGGATTTTTTAAGTACTCTGCTATATTACATTTGCTGCCAGGGTCACTTCTATGAGGAAGCCAGGACAGAAGCAACTGCAGCTCAGACGCTGCTTGCTGCACATTTTTAGCTGTGAATAAACCTGACACAAATGCTTCTCTGTGTGGTCAGTGAGAGCAAGATACTGGCATGGGAGACTGTGGAGGTGGGACACAGCCAGCTCCTGGCATGGCTGGCCACAGTGCTGTGCATCAGAGCATCCTTAGGCATGGGCACAGGGAGCAAGGAAGACACCAGCCAGGCTTTCTGGTAGAAATCTGCCTGTGTTTCACCAGGAATTATGTTTCCTGGAAGACATTCCTATTTCCACAAACTCTAATCCGGAGGGAAAAAAAAAAAAAAAAAAAGGCAAAAAGCTTTCTCAAAGCCCTTTGGGTAGTTTTAACATGTCTGAATGGCATCTGAAATGCAAGGCTTTTCATTCTGGTAAGCAGATATTGTTTTGGCTGGTTCAAGAGACTGTTCTGTAACTTCATCTTCACTACTGAACTAGATGTTCCCTGAGTGGGAGGAACTGATATCTGAATTTCAAAGCAGTTAATAGTCTTACTCGCACTTCTGCAATATTTAGAAAATTGTAATTAACCAGCTTAGCTAATTTACGTTTTTAATATTTAAATGTTGCTTGTTACACAGAAGCTGATTGCTGTAGTAGCTTCATTCTGAAAGCTCATTAGAACTGCTAAAAGGTTTAAATACACACAGCTGAAGAAATACATGCATTTTTATAAGGCAGGTATTATAGCAATATTTTGAATTTCATTGGCCTGAACAAATGCACCAGCCTTCTGCAGGGTTTTTTAATCAAGCTCATTTGCATTTGCTTGGAAAGGTACACCGCTATTTTTCTGAGCCAGATACTTAAATGACATTAGCTAGAAGGATTTTTAGGTTTATGTTTCTCACTATCATCAACCTTCTATTATGACAGAGCTGAGGAAAATCAGACAGGGGCCCTTTTGTGCTGTGTGTGATTCACGCGGGATGTAGATAACACATGGACAGGAGGAATGAGACTAGGATCTGGAATTTTCTTTGAAAACATACCAATATTATTTAAGTACATTACTTCTTTACTTAAGGATATCTGCTTCTTTTTCCAAGCTGAGATGAAAGAAATTCCTGTGGGACCAAGTATTACCTGCTCATGGAGAAGAAAGATGAAAGGGTAAGAAGGGGCAACCAGGGAGGAAGGATGTGGCAGGGACATGCTGCATTTGCTGGGTGACATGGTGTGACCTGACATGGGGCACAAGGACAGGACAGAGATGTGGGCAAAACCAGACTCTTGCTATTTTCAGTCTTGTATTCCAGCCCTGTCCCAGCCAAACCAGGGGGCCAGATCACGCTGGCAGAAGGGCTGCTTTGCTTTTTAAACTCTTCTTACCAGCATGTGTAATTAAAACTAATAGCTACTGTGGTAATAGGGTGTTCATTTTCCTTCCGTTTTTTTCCTCCTCTGTCATGATTTCCCATCTTGTGGTTCTTCTTCCTGATCTTGTAGCTCCCTTTTCCCAAAATGTAACTGATTCCTGTCCATAAATATCACACAAATGTGCAGAGTGCCAGATTATGATTAGTGGGCACATCTGAATGTGTAAATACCCCTTTGTTGTTAGGGCATTTCTGTCTGTTCAGCTATTTGGAAAAACACCCCAGAAGCCAAAAGATATATATATATATACACACACATATGCATAATCCTCCAGTCAGCAGATCTGGCATTACCCCACCCGCACAGAACATGGTGTGCTCATTTCAGCACACTGAAGTGCAGGGAAAGCCTTGCTCTTCTGGGCTTCTTACTCATCTCCATCTTTCCCTGGCACTGCCAAACTCCCACTGCTGTGCCCTCATCCTTTCCTCACCTCTTCCCAAACTCAACTTCGCCTCCTTCCTCTTGCCCTCTTCCTATCACACCTGGAATTTTTCTAGAGGCCTCAGTGCAGAGCTCAAGCTAATGAAATGCTTATGAGAGCAGGATGCACTCTGCTGATAACTGCACACCTCAGGACTTGCAGCTGCTGGTCTTATGGTCCTTCAGCTGCTGGTCTTATGGTCCTTCAAGTGCTACAACATAGCTCTACTAGAAATAGAAAGCTCTACTATTTACAGCATCCCTCAGTCACATGTGAAGCTCAAACAAAGGGATGGGAGATGCTCTGCAGGTACCACATCCTTCTTCCCCTTCCCTGCCTTTTTGTCTTATATTAAAGTCTTGATACTTCTTAACCTGATCTTTTTTGAGAGTAGTAAACTTCACTGCCCAAAACTATCAGCTTCATTTTCAGAAGAAAATCCCAGTGCAATAGAAGAGGTTGCTGCAAGATCTAAGTACAACAGACATCCCAAAATGACAATTCCTCTTTCCAGATCTCAAAAGAGACAGCTGTATCGCAGTCCTGTCAAACAGCATCTTTAAGAGAAAGGCAATTCTTTTTTCCTTTCTCCTAATTTTTTCATGAGAATCAAGTACCTGCAGAGAGCAGGAAGAACTTGGGAGGGAGCATCATGTGCAGAAGCGCTGGTCAGGGGAGAATAGAAATGCTGGATGAAGCGGTGCCATAGACCCCACAAACCAGAGGCAGGAAATCCCAAACAGGCTGGAAACAGCCATGGCCCAGGGCTAGCAGGTTGTCATTCTCAGGACAGATATACTGAAAAGAAAATGTGTTGGCAGAAGGTCTTCAAAGACTGCCATACTGCCCTCACTCCTGAGGGGATCTAGATGAGCCCACTATTCAGCTAATCCATGTCCAACCTAGATGTGCCCACACTGGTGAGCATTACTGGAAAGTGTCTTGAAAACACAGTGCTGGAAGGTAAGTTATGAAGGGGAAGGGAGGTAGAAGAAATCTGAGGCACACCTTTTTGCAGGGAGGTGATTTGTTCAGGCTGGGGTAGTTGAGAGCCTGGCCTTCCTCAACTTGATGTGGAGGAGAGCACCTACCATCAGACCTCTGACAACACCCAGGAGGAATATAAACTGGAGATAAAAAGCAGTTGTCCTCTCTTACCTTCCAGTCCCCCAACAAGAAGGACAAACTCCCCATAAGCCAAGTATCTATACCATGCCATTGCTTCCTGACATCTACACCTAAGAGCTTCCAGTCTCACGGCTCCATTGGATTAGGAGTATACAAAAGCTTTCATTCCCTATGGTGCTGCTAAAGGGCTCATTTCTCAGGCTCCTCATGCCTCCTGATTTCCTCTCCCTGCATGGGAAGAGATGGAAAAGGCATCTCTGTCTTTCCTGCAAAACACAGCAGGGCTCAGCAGCGCCCTGCTGCTTGTACCCCAGTCAGCTGGGTGAAGCTGTGTTGGCCAAAGGCACAAACACTGCATCCCAGCTCTGGATGGCAGCCAGGTGACTCTGGCCCCCAGGTCCCCCCAGGCTCCTCACTGGTTCCCAGCTCTCTGACACCACTGCAGAAGGTCTGTTTTGGACCAAGATCCATCTGTCAAGGCATCCGAAGAGAAAAGGAGTTACTGTTCATTTATCTAAATTGCTCGTCACAGCTGCTGCTGTCAGGCTCCAGAAAGCTGTCCATCACCCATAGGGATCGTAAAGCTGAAACGAGGTCAGAAGAAAGTAGCTCAGATGAGTTTTTTTCTTTCCCATCTGTCTCCCAAGGGTGCTGATCAGCCCAGGAATGGAATACACAGATCCTACTCACTGACCACTGCACTGTGCAAGCAAAGTCATGGTCTTGTGGGAACCCTCACAAGCAATTCTGCATGTGTGCACAGAAAGCAAACACTTTCCTTCTCACAGTGCTCAAGTAGCATCTAATAGCTGCTTAAACCAATGGCACTTACAGTTCTAATGATTCCCTTCCTCCTCTCCTGCTCTGATGTGAAGATCAAGTTACTCATTGGAGGCTCTCAGTTCTTCCCACACTGAAACCTTCTTTCCCACCGAACAGCTCTCACATCTACCCAGAGGCACACTGATACCTTTCTCCCTTTAAATTTGGGGTAAATCAGGCAGGGAGTGAAGCCTCTTGATGGGCTGCTTGGGTGAGAGTCATTCTACTGCAATGGAAATGGGTACCAAGAGATCAGAGGCACAAGAATTCATAACATAAAATACACACTGCAAGAAGTACTGTTGAAAAACCCAGACCTGCTGACAGCCAACATCATAATTTCCAATAGCCAAAATGATATAAAGACAAAGCCTTGGCCCTGCTGAAAGAAGGGGTTTCCATCAATCTCAAAGGTGCCAAGATTTCAAAAAAAAGTTTGAGGTTTTTATGCTTGCTTACCTAAATTTAGTTTCTGAATATTCTGGAAGCACTCACCAAAATTACAAGCCAAACATAAGCAAATGTATGTTGGCCCCAAGCTTGTGAGAAAGCATTGCAGGAAAAGGGACCTTCATATTATATAATTGAAAAAGTATAAGAAAAAGGGGGATTTTCACCAAAATCTGCATGGTAGTGTGACTACAGACTGAAGTATGTGAAAATACCAGAATGCAGTAATCAAACTCATGGAGTTCTGGGGGGAAATCTCTTTCAGAGTCTCAATAACTGAATAAAGAAGAGAATTTAAAACCAGTATTCACTGCATCTGTTCCCTGTCACATGCCCTCCACAAACAGCCTTTTACTAAATTACAGGCATAGTTAATCTATTAAGCATAACAAGAAAGAAGCAGTAATAACATCATATTTTCCCTTCTAGGTTACTAATTGCCTGACATTCTTTTCTCATTATAAAGGTCATTTTATTGTTTGTCTTAATGCTATTGGGAGGGGCATGGGGAGAATCCCAAGCCAGAGGCAAGCAAAATGCTGTGGTGTGTTTTGCAGAGAGGTACTGACATCTTCTACAGGAAGGGGGCAGGGATAGGAGAGGGAGAGAGAGACTGGAGTATGTCACCGCTCACATGCAATCTGGTGCAGCTTGGCAAGCTGCAAATGAGGTGCCCACGCTTCTTCTGTGTAAATGGTGTTAATTCCTGTGGACATCCCTCACCATTGAAAGTGTGGCAGCTGATAAGTAGCAACGTTTACACGAGATAACTCCCAGTAATGCTTTCAAAATAAACTCTAGAAACCTGGACTGGTATCAAGAACAGTGTGATTCTGTGCTTAGAGGTGGAAAGGAAAAGGTCTAACCCTATAGAAGTAATTACTCACATGGCTAGTGAATTACAGTATTCACTGATTTTATTGCTTTTGTGTTTCTTTTCACAAATAGCCTATGGGTTATACATCTGAAAATACAGTCCTGACAAATGAAGCAGGGGGAATAGTAGAAGCAGCTAGTGTCTGGCTCAGTTACCTGCCAACTGTTTTGGCAGGAATGTTGGTATTTTTTTTCTGATGCTTTATTTTTTTATAATCACTATTGATGAGTTAAATTTAGTTAGGAGAGTGGTATGGTAGGGAGATGAAGGAAGGTGAAAGGCAGGAGAGATAAGGGTAGGAAAGGGTACATTGGAGTGATGCAGAGGTAAGAGGAGGGGAGGGAGAGGCTGGGACCCTGGAGCTGTGCAACCCTGAGGATGCTTCCCACCTCCACAATGAAAGCAGGGCCAGCTTGACTGTGAGGATGTCACTGAGAGGAGGGGTCTGGAATTTATGCGTCCTGCTGCTAGAGATTCTTCCTTGTCATTTACTCCTTAGTGGGTTGTGCATACCAAATGCTTCCCCCACAAAAACAGATAAAGTGCTTTAACAGTACAGAGATCAAGATACTGCACCTCCTGCTTCACCTCTGCTGCTTCAGAAAGTAACCTGGGAAATGCTTCTGTAGGATTTTAATTTGTCATCTATGTTTTAAAATGCCATCTAAACAAATCTTCATGTTTCATAAGGTAAGAGGGCTTAAAACTCAGAGGGCTTAAAAAAAGCATATGATTGCTTCTTCTCAATGTACCATATAAAATTAGTTTCATCAGCTGTAACTACACAAGTCTAAAATGTAATTTTAAACATTTTTTTTTCCTGCAACATGGTAGTTATAGTAAATTAATGATATTCAATAAATATTTTAATTGATGTTTAATTAACCTGTTGTGGAATGCCAGTATATTTATAGCTGCTGCTAAAGGCACATTTCTAAACAGTAAAATAATGGTATTTTAGAGAAATTGGGCACATAATAGTAATGCAATTATACTCCTAGCTGCAACGTGCCTAATTTGTGATCAGGTAGGTTAATTCTGCTGGGCTACACTCCAGTACTCAGCAGTAGCAGGCAGTGAGCATCAGTATCTCCCTGAGATGGTGTCTCTCTCTTGCCTCTGTGCATACTCCTTCAGCCAGGGACACATACAACAAAACACAGGTATGCCTAAAAGGATGATCCCGAGCTGCTCAGAGGGTGCAGCTGTGTGAGAGCTACTGAAAAACCCAGTCATGTCACTCAGTTGAGGGCTGCAAGGAAGTTGCAGGCTCAGAAGCCCAAAAATATGATGACAGATTGCAGCTGCTGCCTAGTGCTGGCAGTGCCAGCATCCCCAGGTACTTGGCTTTTTATTCTTTAGAAGGGAAAGTTCCAGGAACTGCTCCTCTAATGGGAACCACCAGGGTTGGATGGTGCAGGGCAGCCTGCCTACCTCCTGAAGCGCATGAGTTTAACTTCCTCCTCTCCCTTGGGAGCATCAAAACCTCCTCCTACTTCCCATGAAACTGTCTGGACCTCCATGTTGCCCCGGCAGGAGGCATGGGGCACTCTTATCCTCCTGGTGAAAAGAAGTCACTTATGGAGAAAGGAGTGGTTTGGGGCTCAGGACACGTCAGGATTTGAGCTTGGCTTGTGCTGGGGCCTCAGCAGTGGGTGGGTTGTGAGCAGGGGGCTCCCTCATGCTGGCTGAGCCAAATAAAGAGGAGAAGGGTTGGAAAACAACGGTGTTGTAGGGAACTGGGTGAAAGCTCTTCCTTCTTTGATGTGCTGATATATTACATATTTGTAGTCCTGATGTCTTCTGCACTTAATATGGTGTATAATTAGTGGTCAATCCTATCAAACACTGATGAAAGTGTGCAAGGGAAGGACAGAGAGGAGGGGAAGTTGTTCACTTTGAAGTAAAGAATGAGAGTGGAGCATGTTCCACCAAGGGGAGTCAGTCCTCAGACAGAATGAAAGCTCTTGGAAAGCTTGGCAATCATTCTCCAGTATCAATATTTATTACGAAGGAGCATGCCTTGCCTTAACTTGTTTTATATGAGGATGGCCAGTTTAATACTCTAATAGAGACAATTCCCATTTGTTCTATATAATGAGATTGCCCATCTGTGTTGTGAACTCAGTAATAACCTTAAAAAAGCTGCATGCCTGAGTGGTGAAGATCATTTCACATTGCTTGGCTTGGGGAAAATCATGTAGGATTCTGACTTTCAAAGGCAAGATTTTTTCAAATATTTTATCACACTTCAGGTAAACATAAATGTACTCACAAGGTTGCTATTTAATTTTCCCCCGTATTCTCTCTGGAGGTATTTGTATTTGCTGTTGGACTTTAAAAGCTGTGTTTCTATCTTGTTAAAATAATTATGTTTCAATAGTGACTTGTAATGTAGCTGTCTGCAGTTCCTCACTCTCCCAAGCTGCTGCCAGCTATCAATTCCTAGGTGCACTGTCCATGAACCTGAAAATCCAGATTTATGGCCTTTTGCGATTCCATGGTTGTGAAAGTGGATATTACATGTGCTGGCATCTATTGTGTTCTGCTGCAGGGAAATAAATTAAAAAAAAAAAAAGGGGGAAAAAAAAAAAAAAAGAAAAAAAAAGAAGAGAAAAGAAACCTTATTGCCTCCATCATTGTTGAGATTGGTATTTCAAACAGGGAACAACAAATTAAACACGTTGGCTTGTCTCTTCTGATGGCTCCTGGACACCTGAGTGTCCAGGATTGGGCAGGTGACAAAGGAGGCAGAGAGTCTATGTGATGCAAAATAGCATCAGGCTAAATTGCACAGGGTGAAACAGACCACTCTTACAATGACAGTAGAGCCATGCATCCATTCAGAAGGATGCAGTACCTCCATTGTGATAGAGCATAGGGATGGGGCTCCAACAGTAGGCCTGCAGGGACTTTAGACATTATTTGGATGTGTACCCATCTGTGTGTTCCTGTGAACAGAGGCAGGACATCCTTACACTGGCTGCAGGGTGATTTGTAGCTCTGAAAGAGCTCAGCTCCCAGGGTGAAGTAGCCAGAGCAGGGGGACCTTTGACATAGGATAGATGATAGTTTGATTCAGATAAGTGACTTTTTACCTCTCTGTTCCTTGCAGGGCACAAACACAGCCTGGCTCCAACCTAAACCCTACAAAGGTACTGGGCAGCTTCAGAAAACAGAACTTCCCTTTCATGTGCATAAACATCCACGTGATATTTAGCAGCTCCTGGGTCAAACTGTCCTCAGAGGCAGGTGAGCCCTTGTGAGGTGGGGGTACCATGCAGAAAGATGCCATCAAGAGGGTCACAAGAGTGGCCCTCCCTGCTGCAACAGCTGCTGACTGCTGTGCCACATTGGGCAAAGCAACACCAGCACGGCTGCCAAGACAGCAGTGTGGCCACCATGGGCTGCTCCACAGCAGTAATCTGGAGGTAAAGACAAAGCAACTGACCTTAAATAAAAGCCCAAAGAAAAAGAAACTCCATTGACTTTAATGTGCTCAACACCAGGCTGAATTTCACCCATTGTCCACCATGCTTGAGATACAAACAGGCTTTTCTTGAACATCTATGATTTCTTACACCACTGAATTACAAATACATTTATTGTGGGGAATGGTAAGAAAACAAATCTCTATTTATAAACTAATTTCATCCTATGTCGTTTGCTGTAACAACCTAAGGTATTCATGGGCTGAGGCATGTACAGTGCATGCTTACATCTTTGTTCTCACAAGGCAGCAGGACCATGCCACAGCTGGTAGGGCTCGTGCTATGTTGTGCCAGTAATTGTGCCTCCCAGGAAAAGCCTCTCCCACTGCCCACCAGCTACTGGAAGGACCGAGTACAACAATTACTTGTCATTTACTTCTCTGTTATAAAGTGTTTTAAACAAGAAGCTCCTCTCCAGTATTAGAAGGGGGTGGAGAGGTATTATATGTATTCTTTAACAGAGAGGCTATAGATACATGTAGTCAAGATAGAGATACTGAAAGACTGGGAAAGTATAAATGCACTTGGGACTGAAAGAAAAAGAAAATATAATTGGGGAACAAATAGAAGTCTGAATAGAGAGATAAAACCTGAAAATTACTTCAACTGATGGTAGGACATGGAGATCATCAAGACAAAAAAAAAAAAAAAATTAAATCATATAAATGCTTTGTCCTTGCAGACAAGAAAAGGATACCTACCTTGCACTCTCCTTTTTAAGTTTTGATTTATTAATTTATTTTGTAATTGCATTTTTAACCTTCCTAGAGAATATAAAAACTGAAATTTAGAGCAAATCTCCCAATAATTTCTGAAAGGCAGCAGGCAGTACTTTAACCTTGTCTCCATCAATTTTCTGCTCTGTGTGTAGCTCTAATTAGATTCATAGCTCACATTAATATTGTGATACCAAATGCTCAGGAGCCACATCAATATTTCTCAAACTTTCCAATTGAAAACTGTTCATAATTCAGTGTTACCTATTGATTTTTAAGGCTGATAACATTTGAGCTGCTGAGAAAATGAATGGGGTTCATTTGGGGTCACGTCCTTAATCCCAGTGTGTAATTGATATCTGGCTTCTGTAGCTCCTTCCCTCAACTGAGAGATAAGTAATGTAACTTAGTAATATTTAATTGATACTGCAGCCCAGGGAGCCAGAGAGATAGCAGATATACCTCCTTAAGGTAGTTCCTCTACGTGCATGTTTGCTGAAGCCTCAGCTTGCAAATATTGCACTGGGAAAAGATAATGGGTAAGTGAAGAAAGTTTGTAGGAGTGTTACCTTTGCCATCTGGATTGAGAAAGCCTGTTTGCTGTATCCACTTGCTCCACACTGGCTACAAAATGTAGAGGCACATCTATGGAGTAGTCTGACCTCCCCTTGCTTCCCAGTGTGCTCAGCTCCTGTCAGCCAGCCCTACATGAAGAAGCAGTGGGAAAAGAGGCTCTCCTCACTCTCAGACCCTGTATACGTCAGGCAGAGGGAAGCCAGCTAGATTTGGACCTGTTACGTGGTCATACTGCTTTGCTGATTTTGGAGTTGCTGTCCAGTGATGGTGGATTTCAGTCTGATTCTGTGGATGGATGCAAGGAAAAAAGGTTAAAAAAAAAAACCAAAAACCAAAGCGCTTGCAAACAAAAAGAACACTTCTGGTTATAAGAAGTTTTCATTTTGGTGGGTTACTGGAAACAGCTCCATAAACCACAGCTGGGAAGAGTGGCTGACATTTCTAAGTCATGGAGTCTCCTTTCAGTTCCCTCAACCATATCTCTGAGCCAAAATTTAATTTTCAGACATGGTAAGGCCTGCTCAAAACTGTATAAATTTAATCTGAGTGGCAGGTAACCTTCAACCTTGAAGATAACACACTTATTTAGGTTCCTAATGCAGTTTTCCAAAGATGTCATTCTCCTTGAGGGATATGAAAGACCTCCATTGAAGCTTATCTTAAGAAACTGCAATTACTCTCAGCAATTCAAGGCTGGTTGTCCTGAGCTTGCTCTTCCCAGGGACCAGCTGCTTCTCCAAGGCCACTGAAAAGACCTTCCTCAGCAGAAGAGTGCTAAATATACTTCTCCCTGAAAGACTGTTTTCAATGGCAGATATCTTGGTAAAGCCAAACTCTTCTACTTCTTGCTGTAGTTATCTTTGAGATGGAAACTAGTTTCCTAGCAGTCTTAATCTCTTACTAGATCTTGTTCTTTAAATGTTTGTGCTACCAGAGTCCTAAAGTCCCAGATTATGCCAGACATATTGTGCTAGAGGCAGTAGGTGTTAAAGGTAGTGACCTGCCTTCGAGATTACAAATTTAGATTAAGCTGAGAAGTAAAGAGATGGGAAAACATGACTGACACAAAGAAAAAAGCAGAATGAGTCTGGCATGG
Source organism: Megaceryle maxima (assembly GCA_024605025.1). Lineage (NCBI taxonomy): Eukaryota > Metazoa > Chordata > Aves > Coraciiformes > Cerylidae > Megaceryle > Megaceryle maxima. The sequence goes on from JANHGN010016040.1 coordinate 39,635, forward strand.
TTTCCATGGGCTGGCTGTGTACACAATTTTAGGCATGTTTATAAATATCTAGAAAAATACTTAATAGCACATTTCCTTAGTTCAACCAGAAGGGTGAGAAATCCTATTTAACTGTGTAAATACACAGTCAGATACTGTGTCTAGAGAAGCAAATGATTTCTGATGCAAGCATTCAAACACAGTTTTCAGTAATGACCCATTTTCATGTTATATAAATCTGATCTTTTAGATATTACTCTCCGGATAAGATGTGTGGTTGAATTTAATGTCAAAAATTAAATGTATTCTCAAAGCTACTGGTTAGATATATGCTCACACGGTGATTTATTATGCTCATGAAGGCATGACTACTACTGTTCTGCTGGTTGCTTTCAATGTTCTGGCTACAGAGAAAATGAATATTTCTGCATTGTTAAAATGTTTTATAATTCATACTTCCAGGGAGTAGCAAACAGATTAAATAAAAATAATAGATGTGGCAGACTCATGCTAACAAAGAACAATATATTTTTCATGTCTTGATTTTTGTCCCATAGTAGTTGTAAATTGTTAAAAATGAGACAATGTGAACTCCCTGTGCTGATCATCTGCCCCCTGCTGAGAAGGTCCTGCTGTTGAGGACAAATAAAGCCATGGGCTATTGGAGAGTCTGTGTTGAGTGCCATGTGAGATCAGCTAAGTGGATGCCTACACAGAAATGGTAAACTAATTTTACTAAACTGTGTCCCAGATCTTGCAAATTTTACATGTATGAAAGAGGTGAGCAAATGCTTAACTTCTAGCAAAACTGATGATGCTGCAAAATCAGTAGGTTAGGAGGGCTGAACTGGGACACCTACATTTCTGCAATAATAACTGAGCTTTCAAAGCATTTGTTATGGTGTAGAGTATAAAAAGTTTTCAAAAATAGCACAAAACATGGAACATAAAAGGCAAAACTATGACAAATGGCCAGTGTATCAGGAAGCGATCTGAAGTATTTGTAACTAATGAAAAACATCCCTCTGCATGATGGATTATGTCCTTGTTTTTCCTCTAGTCAAGACAGTCATGATGGACCTCAGCAAATCTAGTGTGGCTATTTACAAAGAGGAAGAGCAAGTGGGTACGTTTCAGTCTTACAGCTGAGCCTAAGGAGCTAGGACAACCTCTAGGTTTGAAAGCAAATGATAATTGAGAATGTGAGTCTGGAAAGGTTCACTTTCAACCCTGTTGGACACAGCACATGTTTAGATGGTCAAAGTATTTTTAAAAAGGAAGCTTTCTTTAATGGAGGTGTTTCTACATCCAGCCATTACTCCTGATGGCAAGTTGCACAAATTCCTCTCAGCAGCCTCACAGTGCAGCATAAGCTCTGTGCACCTGAGGAGACTTATGCTCAAAGTCCTGCACACAGGGTGGTGCTTTGGTTTCTGTGAGTTTTGATTTGACTAAGTATTTGAACAAATGAAATGCTCCCTTAATATCAAATCAAAGTCTAATCGGTTGACGCTTTTCCTTTCAGATACTAAAAATGAAATTCAGGGTGCTTCAGGGCTTTGTGCTTATTATACACATTATTAAGGTATATTCCTTCCAGCCTTACTGTAAGTTTGAATTATTCATTAAAACATACCTTCTACATCTGTGGATATGGAAGTTGACACATTTTCAGATGAAAAGTCTACTTTGTAATGCAAACACCATTTGGGGCAGAGAGAAGGCATCAGCAGTCAGCATGTGAGTTGGCACAGGTAACAGAATCTGTTCCCTAGACTGTGACTTGCTCAATAGAGAGATTTTGCATGTCAGGCTAGAAGACTATTGGAAAAGCAGTGAAAAAAAAAAAGAAAGGTTTGGTAGAGGTGGCCTAAGCTGTGGCTGGCTCAGCACTCGAGTTGTTTAATTATTACACACATGCAGTAAAATATGAAGCAGTAGTGTAAGTATTGGTTTCTGCTAGTAGAGCTTCTCTTTTGCTTCTCACGTGGGCTGTATTTGAAATCAAGAATGTGCTCTAAACCACCGATGATGTAAAGTAAGCTGTAAACAGAGATCACTGGGGTCTCTACCCTGTGGTCTCCTTCCTTCCCTCACTGCCCAGTTCTTAACATCCTACCCAGGAACCAGAAAGGCCACAGCTGTTCCACTGTTGAGCTGTGGGAATTCCCATTTCCAGTCTCCATTGAGCTGAGGATCACCTAGAGACCAGGTCTCTGCCCTTGGAGGTGTGTGGCCACCAGCCTGCTCTGCAATGCATCAACACCACAATTGTGCCCAGTTAAAGATACAGTTAGGGTCAGACTTAACATTTTGGGCTTCTCCAGGAACTCTGTGGACAGCAGGTGGGAATGTCCTTTCCTACAGGTGCTGGAAGTGCCAGCTTGATCCCCATCTCCTTGCCATCCTCCAGGTGTGCTTGACAGTGTGTAATGTGATCTTTCTGGAGTCCAATAATTTGTCAAGAGAGAAGAAGCAGAAGCAGAAGCCTCCTGGGGAAGGAAGGATACCCGCCTGATGGAATTAGCCCCTGCTATTAGAAAGGGATACTTAACCTCAGGCACTGACATGCCAGGCTGATGTGAATTATTCTGAAAACAGTGATTTTTTTTGTATTTCAGTTTTAGACACACATATAAGCGCATATAGATATAATTACAAGCTGTGCTAAGAATAAAATTTTACAAGGGCAAGATGTAACTTTGGGATACATCTGGGGGTCTGAGACCTTCAGACAGCTCTTCAAATGACTTTCAATGTGTAAAACAATGGAAAACTATGTGCTGTGCATGCAGAAGTGAGCATGTAAAAGCTGAAGTTACAGTAGTTGTAATTGCAGGAGGTTCGTGGAATGCTGCAGGCTTCATTCAGCTTTCTTGTAGCTGAACGTCAGCCTGAGAACATTAACTTGGCATGAAGGTCCTGGTGGAGAGAGGGGCATAGTGCAACCCCATGAACACAGCACTTCGCCTTCCTTAATTTCATTCCTTCCACACTTCAGCCTCCTGCCTCTGCCTTTGTTTTACTACATTTTAAGCAATATGAGGCAGAAGATGCATAAATTACTGTCAACTGGGCACATCATTCAGACTGCATCAGTTTGAAAACGTTCTTCAGCTCTCTCTCAAATACTTCCCTGTATCTTATTAAACACAGTGAAGGGGGTTACTCTCTCACTTAGGAGCCTGGCAGTGCATGGAGAGTGAATTACACCTTAATGTGTTTTGAAATCTATATCCCTGCAATGGAAGGACCACTGCCTTTGTAGAAAATTCATCTATCTACTCTGAAATCATGCTTTCCCCCAGACTTCTCAGATCTGCCCTGCAGAACCCCTCCATGTTTATTCTATCTTAGCTCTGGCACCTGCCCTTTGTGACTCCTTTAGGCTCCCTGTCTCTCCTCCACTCTGCACATATGTGCACACTGAAAAAAAAAGCAAGTTGAAAGAAGCAGTGCAAAGGCACTAGAAGTGATTTATGTCTGGCAGGGTGCATCAGAAGAACTCACTGGAGCAAAAAGGCTCTGGATCAAGAAGAGGTCAGCCCACTATTTCAAGCACTGTCATTAATCCCGGGGATACGTTATGGCTGGTGACACCAGGGGAGTGCACTGTTGCGTGGACTATTTTATGCAACAGATCTGGAGGCAGCAAGGCCCCTAATTCCACCTAAGATGTGATGGGATTTGACCACCTAACCCTCTTAAAACCTTTTGTAAGCCCCAATGTAAATGTCTTTGATGCAAAGTAAGAAAAATCCCTCCTGTCAATAGAGCACATCTGTATTGGTTCTTAGACTGTGCCAATACTGTGAAACATAGCACATCTAATTAACACCGAATGCCTCCTCCCTCAGACCCTGGAGTGCTGCATGCTTGTCTTTGTGTATGTAAGACAAACAAAGGGTGAGTGAAAGCATGCTGTGAATTTTGTCCTGTAAGTGAAAAAAAAAATAAAAATAGAGTTTGTTTTTATTTTTTTCATCACTATTTAGAAACCCACCGTAAAAAAATAAAAATAATAACACAGAACTGAGGGTGTACTAAGTCCAACAGGCAAGGTATTTGTGCTGCTGGATACATCATCCACCTCCTCCTTACATTATGGTTTTCTGTATATATGACACAGAGGCAATACTACGCTATACTTCTGGAATAAGTTTAAGGACCAAAAGCAATTTTACAAATATTAGTTTGATAGTAACTCTAGATATAGGGCAGTGACCAAGCAGGGAACTGTGGACAGGATTAAGAAAAGACTCCTTTCTCCTGGAAGCAGGACTGCCCTGGAACACGATCATAAGCCTTTTCCCATGTCTCAAAAATAAGTTTTCTGCAAGTTATTTTGAGCTCCTGTCCCATATGAAACACTCTGGAAGAATACAGACAGCTCCACAGTCACTTGAGGTCACAGGTTTATTTTGTTATTCTCCATGATAAGACACAAATGATTTCATCTTGAAAAGCAAGAAAATAATCTTGTTAGAACAAAGGAAGAAAAGCAAATATTTCTCACGAAGACATCAAAGCCAGCAGCCAGTGAACTGTGAGCCCTGAAGCAGACGAACAAGCAGAGCAGTGATTGTGCTCTTAGAGGTGCCATGATCTTCCTGAGCTACAGCAGTCACCATTAGCAACCACTGTGGTGGAGGCTGTACATCACTGGTGACAGAGGAAAATGTGGGGGAAATGCTTGCTGAAGTAACATAACTAAAGATAATGGATTACAGAACCCTAGATAGATTGTACTGTTGCTATCCTTTGACTTCAATATAGGTACTTCAATTAACATTTTATAACTGCTAGAAAGCAGGAGCTAATGCTTTCTGCATACTGAAAAAGAGGGATTTCAGCTCTTCCCTGGTAGCACACAGGCTGTGTGTTCCCAAGCCTAACAGCTCACAGCACGGCTGGCCTCTGACTCCTCTGTCTGGACTGTCCTGCCCTTCTGGGAACAAATCCTGCATTTTGCAGAGCTAACATGGCAAGGATTTTGACACAACCAGCAGGAGCTCCCAGCCACCAGCATAATCAGGCTCCCATAGGAGAGGGACTGCTGATTTAGCTCAGCCTCTCACCTCTGGCTTTACCTTACTTTATAAATGGTGCATTTATGCCTCTGACAACGTCTTGGAACCAGTGAAGTGATGGACTTTGTTACATACAGCAGCGAATAACAGCCCCAGCTCTAGCCAATAAAGTTGATTTAATTATTTCTTCTAGACATTCTCTCCCTCTTCTGAGATCTAGGAGAATTTTATATAAATATTCAGACTCCTGGATGTTTATATTGACTACAAATGTTGTTAGCTAAGTTTATGTACACATACCTATTTTTCATGTTTCTTTTCTCCTAAAAGACATAACAAGGATGCCAGAGAATATAATATTCCCCAAAAGGAATATTAATTTAAAAGAATAAATTAAATTAATGGTGCAAAATCGGCACCAATAGGGAA